>JAGDQP010005142.1:0-38837 GCA_022664845.1 Lepisma saccharinum
CATGTTTCTCAAATGTTCAAGTATTAGCAATTAACTACAGACATTGAAATTAACATCCGATTATCCATGGCGTGCTTCGTTCTCCTATTAAATCGATCGACTGATTCAGCTTCTGCGGTCAGGTTTGTACAGTGTAGACTACATCTTATTCTTGCAATACATATACAGTCAAAAGGAGTGATATCGGACAATATATTTTTATGCGACTGTACTAATAACATAATGAAACCTCGCTCCCTAACTTCGATGTTGGAACTAGAGAGTCGCCCTATTAAATTAAAGAGTACGCCATTAATGAATGTTTCAGAGCAGGGGGCGGCCATTATTGCACCTGTTCTATTTATTCGATTCGATTCGATGTGGTGACTTCGGACGATGCCGCGAAGCTACAGTGCAGCCTACGAGAAATTATGATCCTAAGAAGCTGGAAGCTGCTATCGTAGTTGTCAAGCCAGGAGAGTTTTCCTATCGTAAAGCTTCAGAATTTTATGGATTGCAGAAATCAACAACTGAAAATAAAATTAACAAAGTTCATCCTAGATGTATGGGAGGGACGGAGGTCAGACTGTTCTAACTCCAGAAGAGGAGGAGGTCTTCGTACATGGCATGGAGGAGGCCTTATGTATGCTTAACTCTCTTTTTTTTTAATATCTCTAGAGTACGATTTCGCCATATGAGGGAACGGTTTTCGGAAGAATATCTAAAAAATAATGAGTGTCTGATTTCATTATATCATGTGAAGTGACTCTGGCTGGACACTTCGGTTTTTTAATAACTGTCTGCTGTAAATATTAAATTTTACATGAACTAAATCCCTGAAATATATCCCCCACGATATTGCCATATTCCACAGCCGAAATCATCAGTAATCCATTTAATATATATATATTAATTCTGTCCGATTTCACCCCATTTGACAATACAAATCTTTTTTGTCAATTGTATTAAGTTTCGGTGAGCTTTTGTCCACTTTCACATTAATAATGGTGAGCTTTTGCCCTACACCCAGTTTTATTATATACCGATTTCATTTATTAAAAAGACAAATAGTTAACCCCATTTGTAAAATGCGCAGCCAGTTAATATAAATTGAAAAATTATAGAATTTACAACCACTGATAGAGACATAGATTCATTTGGTTATACAAAGAAATAAAACAGTAGAGGTTAGTAAATTTAAATGGAAAAGCATTTTAAAATAAGCTAAAACATTTGTTCCATGTCTGAAGTTCGTTGCTAAGACAGTTTCATGAATCACACATTCTGTATTTGTTCCACGTCAGAAAACACGTACTTCCGCAGGCAACCAAAGTCCTTCCTGACAGGAGACCTTTCTTCCTCCTTTTTTTTCTTTCTTTCTTCAAAATCAGTACAAGACTAAATTTAGGCACTCAATTTCACAATGTCAAAAATATTAAACAAAAATATTTTTCTGCATTCCAGTTTACCACCGCTTGGAGGTTCATCCATCCACGTTAAACAAGGAAACATGCTTTTCATTTTAAGAAGGAAAAAATATGTCACCCTTCACCTTTCGACAAACGTACTAATGGTTTTTGCCCTTAACGAGGGGTAAGTGACCTATGTCCTTGTTTTCTTGAGTGAAATTTCAAGGCTTTTCCACAAAAATAGAATTTTTATGTATTTGCAAAATATGAACATTTAGGCGTGAAAATAACTTTTTAAAGAGAAACTACAATTCAGTCAGGAATTTTCTATTTACAGTCAAATTTATTTGCCATTACATGTAGATATACTGCGAACGTATATGATTACATTTGACTGTAAAGAAAAAACACCACTTACGTATTTTTAAGTTGAGAACTTGGTATTAATACTACAATATTCGTGTGGAATTTCAGATGTCATAAATTTATGTAAAGAACAAATTTGAAATTCAAATTTAACAATTTGAACTTCTCAAATAGGACGGTAACAAAATTGTAACCGCTAAAACATTTATTTCCCCTTATTATTATTAAAAAAAGATATCCCAGATTTTTCTGTTTAATGTAACAAATTAAGCTCTTCAATTTTTCATTAGATACGCTGAATGTTCTGTCACGTTTCTCTGTTTTCACAATTCATGTGGATGCAATATGGACAGAAGTGTCATAAGGGTCCTCAGTAGCTACGCTGCATGTTTGTGTGTGTGTGAGAGAGAGAGTTTTCATATTTTTAAAGATACTGGACCAATGCCAAGCAATAATGAAATTTTGCCCAGATAATACATGTGAATGTGTATAAAATGAACTAGATGACATTGTTTATTGTAGATGAGAAATTAGAATCCCCGTAATTGATGATGAAAGACCTTCAATGGACAGTGTCTCCCCAAATTCTCAAACTTTCAACATTTTACGGTTAAAAATCTATATAAGCCGTGTAAAATTCGACTTAAATGCTACTTATCTCCCCGAAAATTTTTGGCTTTACATCCCCTAAACTGGAAATCCTGCCCGCTAGAATCCCTCACTAAAGAAACATTTCAAGAGCAGTATTTTTTAGTGATATTCCTATATGCACCCTACCCCCTTTCCATTTGTCTGTTTGGACAGTTCCCGTGCGGTTGCCACAGTAACATCATAGACCTTATAATAGATAGACTTAGCACGCTTCCCCCATTTCTGACTGCGCTAAAACTAATGGACTTTTGTTCAGAGCACATGATTTTGAATCCATCCGCTAGGTTGCTCTGCCATAGACGTCATATTCTACTACGAGGTCTATGACAGAGCTACCTAGCGGATGGATTCAAAATCGCGTGCTCTGAACAAAAACCCATTAGTTTTATCGCAGCAAAAATGGGGGAAGCGTGATAAGTCTATCTATTACGAGGTTTATGGTAACATGTTTGTTTAACTAGTCCATATAGGCTATCATATTTGAGAAGATAAGAATTACTAGTTTCTTTTTCAGTATTGAGAAAACTTACCCTTACCACAACGATTACTGATATGGAAAGGAATGATGATGCAAATATTCAGACATACTTCATAGCAGTTATTTTATCCACACCACTTGAACACCCTAAACGCCTGTCCAGGTTGAGCTATAGACCCCCTTCCCCCCATTCACCAAATTTAAAATTTCTTAACGAACGAAAGAAAAAAGGTAAGGCGGTACCCAGCTGGAGTACTGTGCACAAGGCTGCAGCAGTGAGCGTTCAATTTCGATAATCTGTGTCGTCGGAAAACTTACGCTGAGATTTTTTTCAGCGACACGTCAACCACCTTCGTAGCCCTAACACTTCCTGAATTGAAAGTTGTCGATAGTCACTATGGCGAAATGGATCCCCATCTCGTAACAAGATCATTCCATCAGGATGATCTATGAGAGTTTGAACTAGTCTCGTCGAGACCTTTCCAACGACATCTTAATCATATTTATAGCCCTAGTAGTTCCTGAGTTCAAAGTTATATGGGGAAATTGAACGCCCCAATCTCGGTACTCACTCATCCAGTCTAGATGACACATGAGGATTTGAGATCGTCTCGCAGAAACCTTTTCTACGACACGTCAACCACTTTCGTAACCCTAATACTTCTTGAATTGAAAGATGTCGATAGACAGACAGACGGACATAGCGATTATATAAGACTGCTGCTGAAGCCTAATAGGATGAGAAGGAATTGCATCCCTCTTTATTACACGATCGCACTCCCCTGAATTTAGAATCCTGGATAAACCACTACTTCATACCATAAAATTCCCATCAATAATATTCGGAAGAAAGAAAAAAAATTACAGATTACCAAATGGAATTACATTTCTCCTGTTATAGTACTTCTTTACTTTTGTATTTTATTTAGTTCATTGGCTTCGGAGAGAAACAAATTCATTATATTTTTTTTTTAGATCTTTTCCAGATCACAGCATCCCACAGAGTTTCTTCTTTATTTTTTTTTTTCAAACGTGTGGGAGATATTGTTATGCCTCTCTTTTCTTTTTTTTTTATGTTATAAGATAGTCATAAAGATAAGACCGGAAAAAAAATCTAAAGCGCCTTCAAACAACAGGCCCGCTTCTCCCAGTTTTTCTCCTTCGCCTTCAATTCATTAAATAGACATTGTGTGCCAAAGTTAATGATGTCATTAAGACTAACATTCAGATGAAAATTATGTATTTTATTATTGCATTCCCATAAGAAAAACCGTCACGCTTCATATATTTGTGTCCAACTAACCATGTACATTGTACTCCCTCTATATATAGGACCTTTTATAATGTGACGAAAATTACCTTGTATTTAACGGCGTCCTTACATGTAATTATTTTGTATTTTCTTCTTTCTTTCGTATAATTCATAAATTATTAACAATTCCGTTATAGTTTTGTTCACTCTTGTAAATGAATTATGAACTATAAAAAAATTAGAAGAAAGTACAATACAAAAAAAAAACTATTATTATTATTTATAGCTTATAAATTATTTATGGTCTGTACAGTATCTTCAGTTTCTGCTCAGACGAGAGGTTAGCACTCTCGGTTTCTGTGCGAGAGGTCCCGGGTTCGATTCCTAATACGGCTCGTAATTTCAATATGGTTTCACGTCAGTAACGTGATGCCAATTGGTATATTATTTGACTTAAGAAGCAGTAAGCTCTAGTCTCAAAATGTTCATATAACTTGTAATAAAGAATGATTGCGTGAACTACGTGACATCTAGCCGCTTGAAAGACTAAGGCCCCTTCTACACGAGTGGGGAAAACGCGGCGGTTTTACAACGAGCAAACTGCATCTTCTAACAAAAACCATGCTTGTAAGTGCACGTGTCAAACAGCGCGGTGAAAACACTCGTGTAAAGACGTCACGTGTTTTTATTAAGAAGGTGCGATTGGTCGCGACTTACGATAAAATCGCCGCGTTTTCTCCCCACTCGCGTAGAAATGGACTAAGGCCTTATTTGCGTTGTCTAGCCAATGAGAGAAGCTTAGTTTTGCTCAGAGGTTACAGGATGTCACGTCTTTGTTGGTATTGGCTTCGCATTTGGAAGGTCTTGAGTCTGGGTCCAGCAGACGAATGATCCTGACTAAGCTTCTTCCAGGGGTTTTCCTATCACACCGGACAAATATCGAGGTAGTATCTTGAAACTAAGCTCTGACCACGTGGCCCTCTCTTTGAACTCAAGCTGCCTGCCAAACTAAGGCTCTAAAAGGTTGTCCAGGCAAGAAGTATTTTTTATTTAGAACGAAACAGAGACAGATTTACTTGTTTAAATGAATTGGACTTCGCAGCACTTACAAAAATGCAAAAGAATTAATTTTACTTTATATCATTTTAACTTGTATACATTGGTGGTGGCGTGCAGCCTCTCAAAACACAGTGATAAAAAATCTAGCTTCCATCTCTCATATAAAAGTCTCCACACAAACACTGTTCGAAGAATTTATCATCCATCCTTTCCTAACTCGTGGCCTAGTTAGCATCATCAGATCCTGCCACAACCAGCAGAAACACACACACACACACACACACACACACACACACACACACACACACATTAATGTGCTAATGTTTCCAAGTACTTATCTCGCGAGTAGCGAGAGCACGCGATAACAGACCTCGCTAATTAGGAGCTCATTGGAGTCGCCGCCAAGATAAAGTAACCTGTTTACACCGCCCTCTGGAAATATTTACATTCATTCTTTCATTCATTCATTGCCCCCTTCCTCAGTTTCTTCTCAACCCAGCACGCTGCCTGTTTTCTGGTGATGACACTGTTAAGTATAGTTATACATCATTATGTTTGGTCTTAATTTCTCTATCATTCAACTTGCAGAGCGTGCTTCTTTATCATCTTTACAACACCGATTATGCGAAAACAACTTGCAGGTTTGGTTTCTTCACTATCACGAACGTGAAAAACTACGTTTTATTTGAGTTGTCTCGTTCGATAGTAGGTGACGTCATCAATTGTACTTTGTGGAATCGCTAGAGGGTCTTCACATCAAACTTACTTTAATTCATTCATTTCAAATTTCTCGTTTTCCTTTCCGGTTTGCTATTATCTTTACTGCGTTTTGTATTTCTTTGTGGCTCAGGCAGAGAAAAGATTGTGGAGAGGAGGGTGTCGGTCAGAATTTAGTTTGAACTTACGAGGGAAAATGTGGTAATGTGAAATTCTCTTTTATACTCCAAGAGTATGTAGAGTTTTGAACAACGCATATATTATAACCAGGGCTGGAATGGTAAGATTTTTGGGGGGTACACGCTGCTCAATAAAAATCTGGATTTGGGAACACGTTCCTTTATATTTATGCACTGAGGTGGGTACACGCTGTGATTTATACTATTAGGTGGGTACACGGCGTGTACCCGCGTATACCCTCCATTCCACCCCTGATTATAACCAAAACTATGTAGACAGTCTTCCAGTGTAATATACTTTCAGATATGGACAATGCATAACAAACATTGTAAACTTCATCGACAGAAAACTGTGCTGGGAATCCAACTTCAATGTAGTATTGAGAATAATATGTCCCCATTTTGACAGCAAGTAACATCACTCTTATTTAACTGTCTAATATGCACACAGTCTAACTCAAATTATGATCTTGACAACACGAAAGCATTCATTGAAAAAAAAAAATCATCACGAGACCACAATTCACAAGGTAGACATTGTACTCACATTTCCCTCTGGTTCCCCATGCAGGGTTTTACAACACTAACATCGCCATATTGGATTTTAACGTGTTTTTACATAATTCCAAAGTAAAAATGGTCACTGAAAAAAAGAAGATCAAGGTCCCTGATCCCAAATCTTTAAAGTTAGGGGTTGGGGTGTTTTCGAGTATTTATGGGTGACACCCCCAATAGAATCTGTCAGAATTCCTGGTACAAAGTTAAGTGAATAGACACAGTTTTTATGTATTCGTCAGAGAAAGAGTTCTTAAAGTGTGTTCAAATGGACACAACGTTTACATAAATATTCGGTAACCGAGCAAGACTTTTACTTAAGATTTCAATAGACTGCCACGGAGACTTTTCTCTAGAACTTATTTGACCTTTTGCCATCTACGGCTCAGGCCTGGATATGGAATGGGACAAGATAGAAAGAGTAACGACCAGAGCCTTGCTTAATGTACCATCCCAGCATTAGCCTAGTGAAACTGAGGGGATACCTGAAAACTCTTAGATAGGATGGTCAGCTACGGAGTTCGAAACCGACTATCTACCAAATTTTGATTTCAATCCCGCCATGTTATCGCCTGGATCATGGGAACCGGTTTCTTTTTTTTTTTCTGGAGTTCGACGTTCAAATCCCATGTGGTCATGTAAAAACAAGAAAAAAAATAGAGAAATTGGACGTTATTTCTAAAGTAAATAGAAGAAAATAAATACCTAACAAACAATACTGAATTAATTAACAAAATTAGTTACAGCGGTTTCAACATTATCGATACGGTACACAGAAAGAACTTATTGGAAAATACATATTCCAAAACCACGGTAAGGCGAAGAAAGACACCTTCATACAGAAACCTTGAGAAATACCTATATTTCTCCTGGCTTTGTTTGGTTAATAGGTCATATTCAAATAATGCATCATGTATGTATTGACAGCTATCAACAAAGAACAAAGTCAACCTTCAACAAGTAATAATAAGAAAAAAAAGGCACACACAATCAACAAACAATAGAAGGAAAAGAAACGTTCGATCGAGATGGCGGTCTCTTTGTTGCACTGGGTCAAAGAGACAAAGAAAAAAAAATGTTGATAGAACTCGGCACCTGAAATTCAATAAAGACAATATATCTATCTACTACATTGACAGTCAAAGTTGTATCAACTATATATTGATAATGTTTCTGTTCTTCATTTGGGGTAAAATTTCGGTACTTTAATGCAATACTAGTATGCTCTCTCGCCTCCAGTATCATACGAGGCAGATCCATATTTCAATGATTTGTTCCTGAATTCTTATTATCTCAGCCGGGAGCCTTAAATGTTCCCTTATTTTAACTTTCTAATGGGTCCCACCCCCTGCTTGCGGGAACTTAGTATCAAACATGTTTTTTAGATCACCTCTGATGACAGATACCGACATCCAAGATTACATCGTGCACGCATCTTCTTCCGCTATTCAACTAACGATACCACATACATATTCCTTGGCCATAACACGTCCTCCGTTACACTTCAGTAAGTTGATGAATTTTTTTTGCAGTCAGATTTTTTTTTTTTCGATCTGATATGGAATCACGAAACGCGTCTCACACTTGAGACGCAAACAAGCAAAAGCAGACAAGATAAAAAAAAAAGTTTTGTTAGTTTCAAGACCTGAATGAAGAGCTACATCGAATTATACAAAGTAATTTTCTAATACAAGTACTTATTGCATCGTAGTTTACTTCCCTGATAAAATTACTTTGCATAATTCACTTAAGCTCTTCGTTTGTCACATATACACACAGCAACCAATTTGAATGTCCCGCCAGCAATTACTGGACTCTTGGGAGTTTCTGAAAACACCTTAAAAAAAAAAACATTCGGTCAACGACCTGCGCAAACTACTCTTGCTTTAAAACTGACCCTCGTATTTAGATACAACCCCAAAGAGAATATTAGCGTTTGGTCTCCTCGGTCTACTGTTGTGGTTACGGTAGTGGACTTCTGATCGTCGCTGGGAAAAGACAGATTGGAGGACTGCTGTCAGTCATTGTAATTGAAGTTCTGCTTAATTTCACCAAACGAAATGTCCCCATGGCAACTAGAATTGGCGTGTCCTTTCCATTGATTTCTATAGGAATTTTCAAAAGCTACGATGGTAACAGTGTTCTACACCCTCAGTCCTGTGCATAAAAAAAAAAGAGTCAAGAAAATAAATTGGAAGTATCAAACAAGGCTGCAAATCGTCGAAATTATTTTCTCTTTCTGTGCAGTCATATTTCAATAATCTAGCAATTAAACGAACAAAACTTCTTTGTAAACAAAAGGGAAGGTAGGAGGCACATCGCGTTGTGACTGCCACCTTATCTTAAGTTGCAGGACTAACACAAATTAAGCATTTTCACGTCTTTTTCCTCCTCTTTCTGTGATCAGATGAAACGAAGGTTTCACCTGAAAGCACAAGTCCTCCTCCTGCACGCAAAGACAAGTATATATATATTTATATATAGCACGTGATATAAACTAGTCGAGCGGCCACGTGTCACTACAGGATGGAACTTCCAGAGGAAATAATATTAAAAAAAAACAACTGTTTATAATAAAGAAGGAAGGAAGTAACCTTTATAATCGAAGAGAACAGAAATGATTGATCCTTAGACAGTAATCCACTAATAAGGAGCAACACTTCTCCTTATCCCTTAAATATTCTAGTAGACTCACACATTTCTTCCAGTTAGTAGACTCACACTGACTCCCTTTTAAATCACCCTTCATCCGATCTTCAATAGCCAGTTTTCCAGTAAGAACTATTTCAGAAAAAAAAAATCGGGTTACATTTAAAGAAGGTTAATAACTAAATCCATCGAAGGCGAAAGAATTCTAGTCTATGAAAAACTGATTATTATATTATTAACACTCCCCCACACACACAGCATTCTTCCGCCATAGACACATGATACATCCTTCACAATAAGTTTTTTTTCTACTCCATTATCCGATCTTATGAGATTTTATGTGCTATAGCACATTTTAAATATTACAGTAAAATCCCGCTATACCGCGTTTTGATATGCTGTGGAATCGCATATATTGGTAGTACCGTCACCTCCCCAATATTTTAAGTACTGTATCTTATTTCACGGTCAAGTTTCCTTAAATTAGTGTTACCCAGTTTTGATACAACTTATTTAATTCACGTTACGTAGTTCCGTATTTTAACACTCGTTTCACAATGCTGAGTGTATGTACTGCAATACGCGAATAATTTTAATAAAATTTTAAGTGTGCAGTTAATTTAAGGATATGTTTTTCTTATTACTGTACAGTTAAAGTACAGCATTTACATTCAATTAAAAGAACATTATACTGCGGATACGTCATGAAAATAAGAGTGTGAAATGCCTAGGTATATTCTCAACACCCACAGACCGAGCGGCCGTGGCTCAGTGGTACTGTGTTAGCGTAGCATTCTGGAGGTCGCGGGTTCAATCCCACCAGTCGACCATCCTGACTGAGTTTTTCCTCAGTCACACGAGGCAAATCCCGGAATGGTACCTTCAACTTAGGCCCTGGCCGACACCTTCCCATATCCTTTTCCTTTCCCCTATCCCGACCTGAGCCTTAGTGACTAAAGGCAATCAATAAAATTCAAATTCCGACACCCACAGTACAATGAGGTTTTTATTGTACTTTCTATGGTATATCAGGCGGATGAGAGATTTTGCTCGTTGTTTTGAAATCCCGGAAGTATACTAGCGAGCATACCAAAAATCATCTTCCTCTTCCTATTTCTCCTTCACCTTCTAGCTAAACTGAATCGACCAAATCTTTCTAAATAACAGGAACACTCAACTACTTACGTGATTAAAAAGTTCGGAATCCACGTAAAACTTTAGATCTCTTAGGAAATTAACAATCTGCATTCAATGGCAAGTAATGGCAAACCACGATTGATTCACTTTGCTTAAGAACTTACTGATCCAACATCAGTCTGAGCATCATACTGATCATGAATCGACAATATTTTCAACACGAAGTCTATACTGCTACCATCCTACAGCTCAAACAGAACCTCAGCCTATTGAAAAGAGGGTGTCCTATGGTCACTGGAACGATCCACATTACAACTTTTTTTGAGACCGGAGTCCGCTAGTTCTTAATTAACGTCAACACCCAAATTCAGAACTCTTCCTCGCACCACTCGACTAAGCGACAGCTCAAGTAATGATAGTGCGTACACTGCCAAACCTGCTCAGGAGAATCGTGTCGCTTTCATTTAAAAAAAAAACTATATTTCTGGTTAAAAACTATAGTAAAAATTGAGATAATGACTCTTTGGCAGTACCTGTTGGTTGACAAATTTTGGTGCCGGTGTGGGGCAAAAAAAAAAAAATGTTGCTCAGTGAAATAGACATGTCCATAAGAGTGGGTAACAACTCAGCAAAAGTAAGGACAATTTAACTTGTCCACTTCAGTACGCTCTTCGTTCCCGCTTCCTCTTTGCTTCTCATCGCGTTTTCTGTGCCAAATAATAATAATAATTATAAAAGAAGGAAATTCACCGCGATTTTCACAAAGACAATAGGTTAAATAATTAAAATTTTACAACACCTTTTGAGATACTTGGTAAAAAAAAAAAAAAGAACTTAAGACTATTCTCGTCTTACCCACCCCCTCTGTCCCCGCGTTTACTACTTCTCTTCCTTCTGTCTACATACGTTTTGCTTCTTCTCTCTTTGACGATTGCATGCAAAAACCTCACGCACTTGAACATTTCCGCCTCCCAAAGCACAATTCCCACACATCGCCACAAAAACGTCATGGTATTATGAAAACGTTTTCCAAGTACCACAGAACATCAGCCATCCATTCGGAATCCAGATCTCTTGTATTATTTTAAAGAACACACACACACAAACCGAGATTTCATGCTAATGGAATTTACTTGGCCATAAAGGGCAACAAAAGAATACATTGTTGTAATGAATATAAAAAAACGAACATAAGAGCTAATTTTAATGTCACATCAAAGATGGCGACAATAATTACAAGAGTTCCTCTCGTCTTCTTGGGCAAATAGGATCGTTGACATTACCTAATCAATAATAAAGTATTCATTGACTCGTACAATTCCGACAATCAATATTAAATAAATCTCAGACGATAAAAGAGTCACCAATCAGCAACCGTGAAATCAGTTTCTTGTGCAAGGACTTTTTATTTGTATCCGGGAATCAGGCAGTTAACTGTGGTGATTACGGATACATCTAGGACATGAATAACAATTAAATAAGTGAATAATGTGCGTATGACCATAAAATCTTTCTAAACTTTGAATTTCTCGCCTGTTTCCTTGCTATAGCTGATGACTTTTACCAGTCTCGACTCATGATGGTGAGCGCAGCAGAAGCAAAGCTGATATTGGGTCACTTTTGGTGATACAGTCTTGAACCAAAGGACGCTGTGATTCGATGATCGAATCTTGACGCAACTGAACCGTTGACCCAATTTTGACCCGATTTTATCTGGTCTTATTCCTGTGAATTCAATCTTTTCATTTGTGAAAATCACAAATTCTTTCAGAAGAGCCTCTCCGAGACGGGGGAGTAATTTTCACATCTCCAGTCGTATTTTTGTTCTTTCCGAGGATATGAGACTACTATTTCCACGTTATTACTATCATTAGGAACTTTTCGGCGTCGTAATTTTTGTGCTCCGGGGTGACAACATCCCCGTTCCCATCACTCTTCAAAAGAAACACCGTTTGGAACCCAACAATGTGTAATAAGAATTAAATCTCCGCTTTGCCTTCCGTGCCATTGAGTCTATGGGTCAGGCCGGGTCACAAGCATAGAACCGGACCAAAACTTAACCCGATTGAGCCGTTTCAGCTGGACTACTTACTGATTCCACAAGCAAATGTTTTGTACGCAGTCAGATACAGAAGTGAAATTTGGCAACAGACTTACTAAAACGTCACAAGCCACAACGTAACCATCGCAACGACTTGTTTCCTTATGGATGGGCACGCAAACGCAATATAGAGCTGCATCCATTCTTTCGCTATTAAAACTTTAGTATACCGAGCGTACCGACTTACTATCCGAAAGAAAAAAAAAACTGAAAACAACAAGCGTTATCTATTACTTACCAGGATAGAGAGGTTTCTTTATTTTCCAGTACTTTTGAATATATTGCAACTTTAAAAAAAAAAAAAAAAAAAAAATCTTTCTACGTAATACATTCATATTACCCTTTCATTTTGTGTCTGTTCTAATTCCATCATTATCATCGTAATCAGGTAGTTAATTACCGGTGGGTTGGCTACACTTTGTGAAATTAGTTGCTCATGTAATTAACACGCTAATGATAACGGAAATGCACATCATGAAACATTGTGTACATGAATATAGAAAAGTTAACCAAGAAAGAAAATAAAAGAAATAACTTTTAAAAAGAATGTGTGTCTTGTTTTGCAGTATTATAGAAGTGTCGGGTTTAAATGTTTTTTTGGACAACCTTGACAAGCTTACTTGCATTATATGTCTCATATCTTCTAGATTCTGACAGAAACCACATACTTATTCTGTCTTCACCATGTAAGCTAAAACAAAGCTCGAAAACACACGTGAAAAAGTAGTGTTTATAAAGAGATACAAGGGCACCAGCATACGCGCCATCTTGAATGAAAATGAAGAATCGAAGTATCCATGTTGGGATTTATAGGTAACTTGCAATAATGATTTTTCTTTTTATCTTCATCTACAGAAAACAGCACAAAATGAATTACGAAAGCTTATTAAGTGACTCAGAACTACTTTCCCCATTCATAAACCAAATCTGGTCATCTTAGTTTGCCTACTATAAATAAAGTCGAGATACTCGTGTGTTCTCATCCCGCCGACATCATGGACAAAAAAAGGACTGAAAGCTGTTTAAATAATTGAGAAACCTATTAACTATTTATCTCGGTTTCGAATTAAACTTTTCTCAAATTACACACGTTACGATAATAGAATACGAAGACCAGTACGTAGCGCCCGTAGCTCAGTTGGTAGAGCGTTTGCTGAGCAACTGAAAGGTTCTAGGAGCAAGTGTTTCTTAGTCAAACGAGGCAACTGTCGGTATTGTACATACATACCCTGGCTAACAATCTTCCAACATTCTCTTCTTCACCCTGAGCCTGAGATGTCTAAAGGCCATAAGTAAATTCACAAAGAAGAACCAGTAAGTTGGTTTGCGGGTACTAAAACATTATATGAACGTTTCTATTTAACGCAGGTCGCCACCATCAACTACTGTAGAAACACCAAACCGATTAGTTAAAACGGAAGTATTACCATCTCAGTTTTATAACACACTAAAATAATCTTCAATAGTGCAATCTCGGATTGTATTTTTTTAAATTTTTTTTCCCCCTAGTTTAACACACACAAGGATCGTTCATAAAGTAGCTTCTTTAGGGTAACTACATAAAAATGGTCAAAACCATTTTCTCTCTCATAAAACACTGGGTTTTAAAGCTCCTAATTTTTCACATTTCATTCCGTCACCACTACTTTGTCTTTCACCTCTTCTATTACAAATTATACGTAACTCGTCTAGCAAAAGAAGTGGAAACATAGCTTCAACTCGACGAGTTACAATTCACCTCTTCAAGAAATGGCGAGAAAAACACGTGCCAGTCATCTTTCCAGTACAGAAGTTATTTGCTGAAAAAGCTGGAAAAAAATGATTTGTAGCAGACTAAGAGAAACAGGTTTCCAAGAGTACAAGGTTGAGAATTATGATTCTTTGTCTTTCTCTCTCTCTCTCTCTCTCTCCTTTATGTGTGTGTCTGTGTGTGTAAATAGCCTAGATCTCTACACAAGCCCATGCGAGTATGAACCTGCTAATTTAATGTACAGTACCTTCTCTCCTGAAGGTCATGAGAAAAACGAAATTACGTCATCGTTTTATATTTCAAATATTCTTGCTTTGAGTCCAAATATTACATTCCAGTTCTACCCTCTTCCATCACTGATGTCACTCCCAAGAAATTAAGGAAACTTTAACGTCAGCAAGTTTGTATTCAATCATTTAAAAAAAAATGTTGACAGATTTCGTCTTTATTTAAATATATATATATATAGAACTTTAACAGCGTCGTCTAGGTTTTCCCAATTTTATTTCAATAAATTTCTACATGTGAAGTTGTGAACTGTCAATTTCTACTCACACCGAGACAAACTCCTTCCCCGCATTCCTCCATCTTTGGTAAGGCACAATGGCAACACCAGTCAACAAAATATTCCTACTGCATAAGTTGACCTACATAGTAACTGAACGACTTTCCTGCATACGTACCCTTAGAAAGCCTTGGGATTTCCACCTGGAAAACACATTATGAATACCCGCTGGATGGGGGGTGGAGAATAATGGAGGTTCTGGAATTTGATGTTCAAAGTTTAAGACCTCACGCAGATCTCGAACTGTTGTTAACCTTCCTTGCTTTTATTTTCCAAATAGTTTTCATAATTGATCACTTGAAACTAAATCAAAGACCTACAAACAAACATACAAAGACCGTTCCATTTATTTTTTAAAAATAAATCCTACTTTTAATTGAGATCAAAATCCAGTTTTCGATTATCTTTATTCAAATTCCATGTCTGTTTTCTTTTTCGTTTTTAAAGATCAATATTTGAATACATATTTCTGTTCGAATTTAGAGTTTTTGTATTAAATTATTTTTAATGAAATACCTACGCACGAAGAGAAAAGTTTTTCTCAATATGTCAATTCAACTTGTTACTGTGCGGCTGTAACCCAGTAGTACAGCGGCTTCGTATTAGGGAGGTTCTATGTTCAATCCCATCGGCCGAAATCCTAACTGAGGTTTATCCTCAGTCACACCAGGCAAATGCCTTCATAGTAGGCCTTAGCCGACTCCTTTCCGCATCATACTCCCCTACCCTATTCCGACCTGAGCCTTAAGATGCCTAAAGGCCATAAAATCAAATTCAAATCAAACTGTTTTTCCCTTAGGAATTAATTGAATGGACTTTACGTATCTAAGGCTCAGACCGTGATAGGAGAGGGACAAGGATACTGAAAGGTGTCGGCCAGGGCCTAAGTTGAAAGTGTCATCTCGGCATTTGCCTGGTGTGACAGGAAAAACCTGTCAGGGTAGTCGGCTCCTGGGACTGAACCCACGACATCCCAAATGCTCTGCCAACGTTGTTTCCTTAGGAATTCAATCACCCTGAAACAGAAGGCAATATGATAAGGGTTGTAAACGTTAATGAAGCAATTAAAAGTGAGCTCGGATATCAATCGGTTGTTGAAAATTAAATCAACCGTATAATCACCGAAGGCCATTTTCTCTTTCCCTGTCTTTCTTTTATAATCTAATAAATAATTTAGTTTTCTTAACAGCTTTTCCCAGCAATAAATACCAACCTCTGAAGAAAGCAAGTTGAAGGTTAAAGGCCATATTGCATTTTCTTTTTCTTAAAAAAAAAAAAAAAAAGGTTGTTCTGAAATCTAAGTACAAAAAGTGTTTTGTAAGAATTCCCTATAAATATTTACAAGAAAAGCGTTTGTCTTTTACCCTTAACTTCCATATAACCTGCAGGAGCATAGATGCATATCTTTGTACTGTCTCATTGTAAAAATTTAAAAGTTTTTTTTTTTGTTCTGTTTTTAAGGACTGCCGTTCTTAATTCTGTATGTGTAAGGTTGTTTCTTATAAACAGATGCAAATTACAGCGGATATGGGAAACAACCTTCCAGTAGTGTGAGCGATGATTAACAGAATTTATTCTGTTCTCTTACTAAGTCTTGTTGCCTGTCCACCTTTCACCTTTAACCTCAACTGCCTCCCCCCCGCTACTTAAAACCTCCCGTAACTACCTTTTCCAGCAATTGCATTTTTAATTTTGTGCACTTTAGAATGTTTCTTAGATTTTGACTTTTTAGGCACTCACAAATTATGCAACTTTTGTATACACAGATTCACAAGAAATGACAATCAGGTAGTTATCAAACAAAGTCCATGAAAATACTGAGCCAATACAACTTCACACAGATTCGAAGCAATAATTTCATTGATTCTAACTTTTTTAAGTAGCTCTCTTGAATAACTGTTTTTCGACTTTGAAAATTCTTTTTTTTTTTTTTAAAAAAAAAAAAGTTGAACTTCCGTTTTCAAATTTTTGGACTTTGAAAATTCTTTATTGGACATTTTCTATGAGTCCTTGTGTACTTATGTGGAAAAGTTCATGAACTGATTTCTTTCGTGCAGCCAATGTCCTAATCAGTTTGTTGTCTATCTCCAACTCTCTCCGACAATTTCACATTCTGTGTTTAGCTAATTATTTTTCTTCTACTCCAGTTCCACATTTCAAAAGGTACTATTTTTACACTATTTCTTGGAGTCCTATACAAAATATTTGATCGATTTTTCCTTTCATCGATCCAGACAAGAAATTATTCTTCTTAGCGAGTGCCTCTTTCGCTTAGTGAGTGGGTCTTTCCCACAGTGCCTTTACCTCGCAAGGTGCCCAGGAATACCAAGGACTCAATTTGATAAGAGAATGAGTGCACCGCAGAGTGCCAGACACGGGAACACTGCGAGAAAAGTCTCCCGCGGTTCTGGCCGGAATTTGAACCCGATTCACAGTCAGACGTGCTACAGCCTGAGCCACGGTAGAGAGAACTTCTCTCTCGCCACGGCGACTCCAAGTTCATTTTAGGAAATATCGGAATTCATTACAGTTTCAATTTCACATACACATTGATGTGCTAAACCAACTTCGTACAGAATGCAATATAAAACTACGAGAATGTCACGCACAAACACGAAATAATGCCGAGCTACCGGAAACGGGTTAGTTAAGGTCAGGTTAGATTCTCCCATTTTTCAATGCGTCCGTAATTTTGCCTCCTTATTTAGTGTTTTATGCATTTATTGCTCCTTCTCAACATGTGTACTGCATTTGGAAATTTTAGATACTATTGCTTCCTTCCGGCGAATTTTTGATAGCTGGTTAACGGAATGAAAACTGTCACCTTAGGTTAGCTTTGCAGAACCTTAGTCTTTCAAGGGACCGAGCGATGTTGCCGAATGCACAGTTAAAATGTAATATTATTAAAAAACTTAACTGACTCTAAAATAAGAAGATGGGTCACAAAACCCACGGACTCCTTCATTGCTATAGGTTTGATTATTCACAACAATCAAGGGATTTCAACAATTAACAAAATAAAAAAATTCCAAAGTTGGCACTTAGCAGGGTAAAAAAAAAAACGCACATGAGAATACTATATATTATCTGAACATGAAATCAGTAATATTGACGTCAGGGTTAGAGCCACGGCAAAGAAAATGTGGATGTTGGGGATCGCACCCAAGTCAAATCAGATAGTATTGTTTACATATAAATACATCAATTAATGTACAATAAAATTTTAATGTCTTTTAATGTCTTGAGATAACCAGAAATAGGCAGGTGGAACTTCTGAAGAAAAAGAGAAAGAAGAAAAGTGTTTTTCTTCCTCACACTCAACGCTCATTTCGGAATATATGTAGAAAACCGGTTTCGCAAGCGTCTTCCATTGTATTTATAACTTCCGGTCATTGCATATCACACCAGACACTTAGAACGAAGTCACCAATCAAAATTCAAGAACTTGGCAACACTTGACAAGAAAAGAAGAAGAAGAATTGTTTTTCATACCCCCCCCCTTTCCATCTTCCCTTCTCGTGCTTTCCATTTCTTTTCACTGTCCATTCACATCACTGTCGAATGTCAAGGCTGTTTGAAACAATAAAACAAGCTACTAAAAACACCCTCAAGGCTAAAACACAGGAGATACTCATGTGAATATATACTCGAGCAAGAGTCTTCAAATGAAACATACCGTGGAACGTGTCGAGGAAAATAAAACTAGGGCAGAACCTTCAGTCGTCCTAATTCAATTGGTGGGAGAACTTTGGTACCTATAAGTCAGCTCGAGAGACAGCTTTGAATCCGGGAGCATAAAGTCAACACAATTCACTAAGTTATATCTTACTCGTTACATTTTATTGGTTTATTTGATTTAATGGTCTGGGTTTGAATTTGTTTATGGATCAGGCTGGAGTAGGGTAGGAAAAAGGATGCTGGAAGGAGTGGGCCAGGGCTTAATTTGAAGATATCATCCCCGCATTAGCCTGGTGAGACTAAGGAGAAACCTGTCAGGATAGCTTACAAAGTGGTCAACGCTCCACTAACTGAACCATGACCCTTTCTCCTGTCAAGCATGTGCTGCCGGTAACATACATATATATTAAGAATGTCCTGGGTTTGTACTCTAGGGATATATATATATATAGGCGCGAATCCAGGATATGATAAAGGGGACTAAACCATAGTTGTGTCATTTTATCCAGTGTATACCTGGACGTCAAGGAAAGTGGGGCTATAGCCCCCCCTTGTATCCGCGCCTGTATTTATTCTTATGAGGTGTTGCATAGGATAACACTGATAGTTCCTTCTTTTGTTTGTTTGGTAGTGATTACCGTAAAGAATACAAATGTCTAAAATTACGTTAAAGACATACGACATATAGATTTCCTGATAGGCATATTTAATTTTCTCCTCTGTAAAGAACTAGACATCTAGTATTGTCATTGCAAGATACAACCACCCTGGTATTTTGCTGCTGATACTTATTACTTGAAATCTTCGCTTAATTGTTTGCTACATTCAGTTAGAGTTTTCGTTTAGACCTATATTCGACTCCAACAGAAATACCCTCCCGCAATTTAACCCTTACGGCCCAACGTGAGCATATATATACATATACCTTAAACATACACGTACTTTTTATTCCGCCTAGATGGGACCGGGCCCGTTCCGGATAAATAAGATTTACGATTTTTCATGTTACAAACGCCTTCGAAAACAGTACATTTTCGCTGCGGGGAATTAGACTCGTTTACCTGTGTACGATCCACATTGTATTTTAAAAGTGACGAATAATTATTTATTCGAAAATCGATCTAGACTGTACTTGCAACGTTTATTATTTTGTCGGAGATTTAAGTTCTTTTTAAGAAGCCAAGCGATATAAAGTAACATTCAAGAATAAAAAAAAAAAAAAATGGTCGAGGTAATCTTTTATATTGTGAACGGCTGAAAAGATGGTGATTTTTTGGGGTAAAAATTACTTAATAAATTGGTGAATAAAAAGCCTAAATTATTAGATGGTAGAGACTTAAACTAGGGTTTTGGCGTAGCGATGTACAGCTTATACTGGAGAACTGCTTGGCTACGAAAGGGTTTCTTACTGGTTTAATTAATTGTAATTTGATTACATTTTTAACACGCCACATTTATTAACGATGGACAGAGTGAACGGATTTTATTGAAGTTATTTAGCTTTGAGCAAATATTATTCGGGAGGTGACACTTAGATAGCTTAGCCTATGTTAGACGCTTGGAATTACAATATAAAACAGATCCCCCATTCATACCTGGAAATTTGTTGAAGTTAGAAGTCCAATAAGAATAAATTTGTACATTGACACATCATAGTCCCAGGTTTCTTTGAACAAAATATTATAGTTTCGTGTCGCATATATTTCGGGTTTTATATAAAAGATTACGTGGAACTTTTTTTTTTATTCGAGAATGTCACTTCTAACAAATTTTTTTTTTAATTTTTTTTTTCAGTAAGAATCAAAACATTCTTTTGCTTCGTAAAAACATCACTAAACTCTATTTTGTAGGAGCCAGTCTAATTACTTTTGACTTCGAATCGTCACGATTTGGCCTACACACGCTAAAATCCACAAACATCCATGTCCAAAGCGAGATTAGAATCCGTGTCGGACCTTCGAGTCTGTGGCCTATAACGTCTTAGACCGCGCGGTTACCGGTCGGTTCCTTTTGCTTCGTGTTTGCATATTTCCGTGATGCAAACTTTCTACTACGAATATACAACAAAACAATGTAAGTGGGGGACATTTCTAACTAAATGTCTGCAATAATTTCCCCCTCTTTTTTTAAAAGAAAATACTTCACACTTTTTTTTCTACATATATCCTACCATTAAAAATACGTTAATGATAATATACTCTCTTAATTTCATTCTTTCGTGAAATTCATGCACCAACGAAATTAAGACTATGCGTGTTTCTTCTTCTTTTTCTTCCTTTAAAAATTGTTGTTTTTGTTGTCTCATTTTATGTTAATTATAATGAAATAAAGGCTTAAGTGTAATTGTTAAGTGATACATCCTCTGCAAGTTAACTGGTTTTACGCGGAACAAACAAACAATATACTGGAGCTCCTCTGAGCTCTGTTTAAATACCACTATTATTTTACACAACGAAACTTAGATGGTGATAGCTGTTGCTGCAGAAACCATATTATTTTTAAACTAAACAACATTAAGCATAATAAGTGTGTGTAAATAGTCTTTCCCATTATATATTTCGGAATAGGAAAAATTACCTGGCATAATGCACAAACTGTTCCAAGAGATGGAAACACTGAGATACAAGCTAGAAAATCAACAGTAATTGCTAGAAAACACCCTCGGAAGCTTATTCGCCCCCTAGTTGACAAATTTTCAACCAACCACCAGCCAAAGAAAAACCACTTTCTGAGAGGGTAGCCGATCTTTTTTATTTTTTTATATCTCCTTTTGCACTCCGTTGTCCCCGCAATATATCACGCATTTTGTTATTGAGTCCCTTTCCTTAATCCCCCACCCCATTTTTTTTTAGCAAAACTCAGTCCTCCCCTCTTTTCTCTTCAATTCATCATTGGATCAAACGCACGTTAACAGCGTGAGAAAGCATTGCAGGGAAGCCATGTGACTGACTCCACAGACCTTAAGTTTGGTTTTGCTGGTTACGAAAAGAGGATTAGGACAGCCTTCGAATTCAGGGATTATGTACACACATGCACGCTGAGCATCCCCCTCCCCTTCTCTCTCACATACACACACTTTCAGAGGAAGATCTGTGGTGCACCTCTTGCAGTAACTGGTTATTCTCTGTACCGTACACAAGGGGGCTGCAATACAGTTAATTTCTAAAAACATTCCATCTTCTCTTTGTAGAAAAAAAAAACTTCAATCTAGAAAATAGAATTACCCTTCACGACACGCTACGATAGCGGTTTTCAACCTCTTCCTAATCGGGACTCATAATTCATATGCTCCCAGTCATGAGTAAAATAAAGGTACACAACCAATAAACATCTAGAGTAAATATGGAATACGTTACCCCACCCATTTCATAACGCAATCAAAAGAAATAATAGGTAATTACAATATTAATTACTTACATAGTTGTTCTAAATTTTAGTAGTTTTGTTAAACAATTGCGCAAAACGAAACCAGGTGTGTACATTAATTAGTACAGAAAATGGAAATAAACATATTCTATTGTTGACACATTTATGTTATGTGAAAAAATAATAATGAGTAAATGTGCTTTTTAAAATAAGATCTACAAAGAATACTTTGAGGGTTCCCAGGAGTCCGCCGACCACAGTTTGAGAACCACTACGTTATGCTGTGGAGCTACGTATCAATAAAACGCTTTCGAGATTTTAACTTTATTTATTTTTTATTTGACAAAAATCGACGGTCGTTTAGTTTGCTTCCTTGCTAATATCGTCAGGGCAAATTTACAATTCTCTACTAAGGTAAAACGTTATGAGCGCACTGTTTCAATCAAAGCAAATTGTACTGCTATAACATATATTTGATCTATTGTTAATCTTTTCAATTATTTTTTTATTGAAAATTTAAAATTCTGTGTTATCCTTAGATGAAAACAGAATTTTAAATTGAAATAAAATAATTTTAAATTAAAATTCGAATTGGCAATGGGTAGAAACAGCAATTCGAATGTCACGGCCAACAATCGTGACTGAGGTTTTTGCAAGGTTCCACCAAATGAATGCCGTGATGGAAGAAGAACCTGACCGTTACCTTCCTCATGCTCTCCCCTACCATAACTCGGCCTTGTAATCAAAGGTCCTGGAAGGGGGGGAGGGTCGATACTCGGTGGCAACACAAATGATTCGAAGTTTACTTCAAACTATAGGTCCTACCCGCCATCTTCATCCTACGGAAGACAACGGGAAACCATCATTAGTTCACCTTGTGTATTGATCTTTAGGACATTAGACCTGCCTCCGGACATCATCTATCATCATCATAATCAAATGTTAATTAGGAATTAAAATACTTTAATGTTTCAATCGGTCTCCTGGTAAACTGACACTAAATTTCAACAAAATACTACCTATAGGTTGCTTAACCAACATTAGGCTACACGTTCAATACGTTTAAACAAAAATTTACTCAAAATTACACTCATGTACCAAACGGAAGTTAGTTCGATGATCCAGACAGCATGAATCTGACAACTTCTATACGTTACATTCCACGGTAATTTCGAGAGAGGTGCCTTTAACAAGAAAAAAATGCTAACTGGTAGTGACGACGATGAATAGCTTCTTATCAGAAGTTTGTCGAGAAAAAATATTTTCTTCTTCTTCTTTTCTTTTTCTGTGTGCGTGTATATACATATATATACGTCATGTGTCATACGTATATACCAGGTTCTGTTCACGCTAAGAAAACATGGCGGTTACGCATTGGAGACAGTTCCACTGTGCTTTACTCTTCCCCTGTTTTGGTGCTTCCAACCCCCTCCCCTCCATTCTTCCGATTACAGAAAATCTTCTCCGACCACCGTGGCGGTTGCCTAGCAACATAGCATGTACTTAGCAGGTAATAATTTTTTATGTATACACACTCTTCCTCTCCCCCTCCCCCCACTCACTGATTTCTCTGCTTGTGGGTTTTCCTAGGCGACAATATCTGCGCATGCGTATGACTTTCAAGGAACCCCACAATAGAAGGAACTAACATCCATATAGAAGGCCAGAACATGTCTTCATCTCTTTAAAGATAAGAAGAAAAAAAAAAGGACAAACATCTTTATGTGGTTCTACATGTAGACAGAAATACATTATAAGGGTTTAGTTCATAATTATTACATTTACTTTTTACGACTCTTACAAATAACGGGCGGGAGTCTTCAATACACTCGGTTTCTCCCCCTTGCCTCTCAGAAAGTCTTGTACCGATGTGCGTAACCTCCGGTTTGTATTATAGTGTCTGTTATTTTGACACATTAAACAAATGCTGAGATAATTCACAAACTTTCTCAGCTTCCTTGACTCTTTGTTCAAAGAAATATTTAACTCAACGAACAAATATGACGAGACTAACAGATTCCACATCTCACAACATTACGAGTGATCACGCAATATTTTTGGTTTGCCAGGAACACTTTGCAGCCGCTAGTTGAGTTGGTCTCAAGAACTCACTATGAAAATATAGTCAAACAAAGTGTTTTTGTCGAGACCAGATCTCGGGAATTCTCGTTCCTTGCCTCTTGTGCCACTAAGAAGAAGGCCTTAATGAAACAACGACGTTCTGTTCCAGATTAGGGTAAGCATGGTCCATGTACTCGTGACCCTTTCATTTAATTGTACATCTTTTATTAGTTATTCTGCTCCATATTCGACAGGCTAAATTAACTGAGGTTTGTTAAAGTATGTTGTCATGGAGATGGAGATAGGTTATGAACCATGAGCCGGTAATGGTCCCTGCAACAGACGTAACCCAACAACCGTAAGTTGACAGTATGACTGTTGCTACTGGGTAACTTCCCTTGTCGCGCGTACTAGTGGCTTGTGAACTATTCCCGTGACAACATAGCTTTAATGAGGTTACCGAATTTACTCGAATATAGGAGCCCCATTTTTATTAAAAAATATATGTAGGGCTAAAATTCTTGAGTGGAGCTTATAATCGCATAATTCATTTTCGGACAAATGGTAGAAACAGATTGGAAGGGCCAGGCTCCGAACCTCACCCAACACACTGAAATATACAGAATGTATAGAGGTACTAAGTCTATCTGGAGAGATACTTGTATCAAGTCACTGGTTTTGCAACCAATGACGAGTCATAGCTGAATTTTCTGTAGTAACCGTATAGGGGGTGGTTATAATCGTATATTAAACAGATTCTTAAAACCGACCCAAATTTTCAGGAGGCGCTTATATTTGGGTAAATACGGAAATTTAAGTTAGGTTACAATGAACCTAGATAAGGTTTAATTACTGTATCTTCAGCTACACTGATAGCAAAGATATCGCTCTTCACTTTGTAATGATTCGATCTAAAATTTTAGGTTCGAAAATCATTTGAAGATAACTCCCTTTTAGGCCTTAAAATACAATTCAATTCAATTGAAGATAACCTAAAACCCTAAGCACATAGGTATCCGATCGAATATACACCTGGAACAGTCATCTTGAAATTTTAATAAATTATTTTATCAATATTTCACATTGTTGTTTTAATGGAACCAACGTTGTAAAAACATGCTGTAATTTTAAATACATTTTAATTCATTCAGTCCAAATAGCATAGAACGCACAATTCTACTAAAGTAGGGTGATTATGACGGGTGTTTTGCCCGAAGGCAGGTCCTTATCCGAAGGTTCATGGGTAAGGTGAGCCGGTGTTGGTTTACCATTGCCAGCCATCAGAAGATGATGATGTCCTCAAGACGGGACCTACAGTTTAATGTGGGCCCCGAACCGCTTGTGTTCCTACCGGGAATCAAACCAGGGATCCTTTGATTACAAGGCGGCGAGCGTTACCATTCGCTCAAGGAGGACACCCTCCTCCATAGTATGTATAACACAAACCACAAGTCGATAAAAAAAAAATATCCACATGAATTAAAATGCTAAAATAGCAGCGGTAACCACATCCTTTTTCAACGGTTACAAAATATATTTTTAAAAAATTAACAATATTACGTCAATCAAGGTTTCAACAAATTGGATTTTAATAAGAAATGAAGTAAAAATAATCTCTTTTTTATCAAACGCTGACATTTGTTGAGTAAATATCTGGAAAATGGATTAGTCGCAGAAAATTTTCACAATGTGAAAATAGAATTAATATATGTGTTTCGTCATGCAGGGAAAACTGTCCCACCATCAGTACCAAGGCAATATTATACATGGCAGTCACATAATTAGTATCATGTACCCGTCATCACTTTAAGAATATCAACAACAAATACTGAGAAAGTTGCAGCTTTTAGTTCTGAATATAAGGAATATTCATGTTAAGTTACTAGTCGGTGGTTGCCAACATTGTAATTTCAAGTTGCGTCAAGTACAGAGATCAAATCCTCGCCATGTGCCTTGAGAACTCTTAAAACGAAAAATTGCTTTTTTGAATAGCTATGTTTTACATATTAAGTATAGGGTGAACTGCAGAAACCTTTTATACTGATGATCGGTTTCAGTATAGGTCGCACGCTTTCTTCATTTTCCCATCACACAATTCTTAAAAAGAAACTTTTTTTTTTATTTTTTAAAAAGAAAGCCTTCCAGTAACAGGAATGCTGTTACCGCATTTTCTTATTCGTTTTTTCGTTTCTTTAAATTCCCGGATTCCTCTTTTCTCCTCCTCCATTTATCAAAGGGGGGAATTTCAATTGGAATTACAATCCCTCTCCGCCCTGCTTTATGATTGAAGTCTGTCATTTTGAAACCTAGACCGCTAGTTAACTCAAACGGAAAATTAGTACTTGAGTTATGCCAATGAGTATCTGCGCACGTTGACTCAATTTTGAATATCGCGTCTTGGTGTGTTAAAAAAAAAATGCTTTTCTTTTTTCTTTTTTTCATGTGTTATCAACCTCATTATTAAATAGCCTCTTTTTGGGGGGTTCTCTTTTCGTTGGCATTCACCCATCTTTTTGATTCGTTTCCTCCTCTTTTTTGCATATTCACCAGACCTTTTTCCCATACGAAGACCCTGTGTGTATGTGTGCAAGTTTCTCTCATTACATATGCCTCCTTTTTTGAAAAAAATTAAAATTAAAAAATGATTGCGGACATTCCTTTCGAACACAAAAATGTTGAAAAGCCTTTTTTTATTATTATTATTATTTCTATGTTCGTCCTTTCTGGATGGTTAGAAATGCAGATATATTTTGAAGTCCAGACTTGGCAGATATATTAATGATGATCCATTTTATTAGCGATATTCAGTGTACACAAAGTCTCAAGAAATAAAGTAAAATCAAGTTACATTTCGTAAAACAATAGTAATAAAGTTGTCTACAAACATCTTTTTAGTTCATGTTAAAATTTTCTTAGCCTTTATTCATAGCATTTTACTATCTTCCTTTATAGTGTTCGCCTCATCTTAACTATTCCATCTGCGGATGCAGCGTTGGACCAACACTTCGTACGACCAAAACAGCCTCTCAAGCAGCAAGAATCGGCGTACGACCAACATCCCAGGGCAAAAACCTGTTTTGGTCGAACGCCGTGTTGGTCCTACGCTGGCTGGTACTACGAAGTGTTGGTTTCATGCCGGTGTTGGTCCAACGCAGTGTTGGTTCTACGCAGGTGCCCAAAAAAATAATTTAAGATTTTTTTTTTTATTATGTTTTTAGGTTTTATATATCTAGGGCATTGTCAGTTTTATTGTTGGTCCAATGCCGTGTTGGTCCTACGCATGTAACCCTTCCATCTTTGAGCAATTGAAGTGAATTTTACGTGAAATACATTTAAGTTATTGACGATTAAATATAATTGTAAAAGTTTCACTAGCTACGAATTCCTTACTTTTACGTTTTTTTTTCTTTTTTCTTCTTTCTCAAATGCATAAACAAAAGAGAATATTTTTATTTTTAATCTTCTGCTAGTTTAGTCATAATCGATGTATATCAAACAGATTCATAAAATGATCTTTCAGATTTATTCTGTTTAGAGCAGAAATTTTAAAATCTCCCTAGTACTAAATCTTCTTTGTAATAATAGTAAAAACAATAGCTAAAATGTTTACCAACAAATGTTAAAAATTTCAAAATTAGAACATGACAATGTGCTTAAAAGCATAACACAGTTTCGATTTCTACATCACTTTTTGAAAAAAATATTTAGAGAATTTGTAAATAATAATTAATAATAAGTATGCAGCTTTTGTATACATACAATTAATAAACTCGTAATATGAATGTGAAAAGATATTAGCAAGCGTATTTATACAAGTTAACGGTGTAGATCACCCCCGCCATCTTAGTGTGACCTTTCCATTGATTTATATGAGAATATTTTTACTCGTGTAATGTCCCTCAGAAGTAGAATATTCAAATTCCGCTTTCACGAAATTTGCCTTGGTGGTTATTTTGACTCTTGTAGCGTTTTGGTTTGTGAAGTTTCTTCAAAGATATGAGTATAATGTATGATTAATAGTTTACTATATAAATCACAATATGTCAACGGGAAATTATACAGTTCGCATGTAAAATATTGCGTTTCTATAAACCAGCATGAGTCAAAGAAAACATGACGAAACACTAGGCGAAAACAGAAGTTAAAAATTACGCTCCTAGGATACATAAGACGAGTAAAACTATTCCCATGTAAATCAATGGGATGGTTATATCAAGGTGGCGGGGCTGATCTACACCGTTACATAGTTCTGGTGTCCTGGGAAACGTGTACCCAGACCTTGGAAGCTATTACCCGTTCCCTTAGAACCGGTTCCTCATGTTTTTACAATGTAGGTAAGGTATAAAACTTATCAATATTATCAAATTTCTAACGATATTTCTTTTCTGTTTAAAAAATTACAAAACTTAAAACGTTTAGTTGTATACTTTAAAAGATGTTACGACTTTGAACAATTTCAAAACTGCATTCTTTTTTGCGTGTGTGTGTGTGTGTGTGTGTGCTTTACAATACTCTGTAAGTGAAAAAAAAATCATGTAAGACAAAGTAAGCCGTCGTGTTACTACATTAACGTTTCATTGTGAGACAAGATACTTTGAAATCACATTATTTCTTTTCTTGTCACAAATTTATTTTTCTTTACTTTATTTGTGTTTTAATGAACGCCCAAGTGAAACACAGTATTAGTTATAAAAAAGTATATATCCAGTACAGAAACCAGTCATACTATTGAGGGGGGAAACCAAATTTTAACCACTTCTATTATTCACTATGTCTCCGTAACCATTGGAGACAGAGCACCCAATTTTTTTAAAAATTTTATTTTGTTTGTCTAATTGTCTTCTACAATTCACTTTTAGTGCGTTTTTGCGCTAACGGTAATGGTTTTCTTGTAATTTTCATTTATACTCAGTATTGGTTGCGCACTCTCTCCTTTGGAGTGCCCATAACTGTTGACGTCAAAATCGGTCCCGGGTCCGTACAGACCTCTTGTTGCGAAGTAGAAACATGTCTAATCTACTTAAAAATTCTCCATTTTTCAGAATCAATTTATGTACAATGGCACTGAACGAAATACTGGTAGAGCAGGAACCAGCAATCATGAACGATTTGCCATCCACTTTTTTCTTTTAATATTACAACCTTGTCCTCTTAATACTCTTTTTAACAATAAGAAGAGAAAAAAAACGTGGCAGAATTTGGAAGTTACAATAGAACCATGAATAATAGAAGGGGTTAAAATTTCGGCTTTACCCCGAGATTTTCTGGCATCTGGCATTTTTGTGATCAGTGATGGGTATATATTCAAAAAATATCGGAAGCCAAACTGTTACATGATTTGGCCTTAAATTCGAAAAGGAGAACACTTTTGTGACATTGATGCCTAGACTATAAGAACTATTGCTTTAAATAGGAAACCTCTACATTGTAGGGGTTAGAACAACTCAGATTTGAGTAGATTATATAATATTAATTTACAAGAAAGAAGTAGGGGGCAAAGCAGTCTAAATTGTATATTTTATCAGTGTTAAACAGTATAGGAACACAAGTACAACCCAACTTACGGTAGTATTTATTTAATTTTCATTTTAATTAAAAAATTATATAGAATACTCACTCAACCTCTTTTCTACAGAAAATTTTCGTATTGACACTCACCTGAAAAAAATAAAGAAAAAAAAGATATGAATAAGTGTCGTGCACACAATTACAATAATTTAAATTATCAGTGGTAAAAAAAAAACACCATAAATGTTAGCATATTACTATACTTGGGTCGGCGAAACAGCAAACTATGATCAGCGCTGTTGCCACGTTGCTGACACGTTATTTAGTCTGCTTGCTCCGCTTCAACCACGTTCAGGACGTCTTGTCTTAAAAGATAACGGATAATGGTTGCTTAGCAACGCCATCGAAACGTAACGTAGTGATTGAATGCTTTCCTACATTGTTAACTTTGGCTCAGATTTTGTGTTTTCAAACTTGGTATGATGGAAGTCAAGTAATTGAAGGCTTTTATACAACAATGGATTAACCTGTAACGCGGAAAAACAGGATATTGGTGGAAATGGGTGAGCGATAGGTCCTGCATTTGTTCCAGAGGTTGAATGAACCCTGGGTTATCATAGCAAAGACTAATCCTAATAGGCTAATCCACAATGCAGGAAAAAAAAACAAAAAACAACGAGATATTGATAGAAACAGAAGAGCAATAGGCCCTGATATTGAGAACCCAAAGTTAGTAGAGAGCGAATCTTTTTTATTTACCCCGATTTAGCTGGCACAAATACAAGACCTGTTACGCTTCTATTTCCACCAATATAACAAGTTTTGTTGCATGTGAGTTAGCCTACTATTGCAGTAAAAAGGCTTCAATTATAATGGGCCCTACAAGTATCGGGAATTGAGTGAAGCCAATGTGCATGAGAGAGAGAGAGAGAGAGAATCAAATCTGACGATAAAGAAAAGGAAAATAAACAAGTTAGGACATAGCTCACTGCTGACAGAAAATTTAAAAAGAAAGGAGTGTGTAAAGGCGCAACAGATGAAATAATCTAATCTTGCCCTTGGTATAGATAGAACACCAAGGACATTGTATGATAATGATAGTTGATACTGTAGTGGAATAAGAAAAAAAAATATGGACACAGCTACAAACACAGTACTGATAATCATAAATGCATTACATTAAAAACATTGATAGAATTTTCACAATAATTTGTTTATACATAAAAAGGTATTATTGAAATATTGAAAATAGAAACAGTAATCTTACACATCTTCCGTTAGATGGCAGTATGTCCCTTTTTGATTAAATTCTTGTTCATATTTTTTTTAAAAAACTGAATTCTCATTAAAATACCTATCAAGAAAAACAGTAGAGAGTTTCTTTTTCATTTTCCGTACAACTAAGTTTCTAAAATAATTGCTGATTGAATGAATTTGTAAACATCTACTGATCTCACTAAAAATATTATTTCTCTTTGGCTTAGATAGGTAGATCTACAACCCTTTGAAGAAACTCTTAGTCCAAACATTTAATATTTAACCATTTCTTCTATATCATAGTAATAATAAAATCTGAGTTATTGTGGAACTCTCGGAATGATATAGCCACAGAACCTGAAGTTATATTTTATTTGGAGTAACGATACTTAAAATTTATTTTAATAAAAGAGGCCAGCAACCGCTGGGCAAGGATTGGTGGGTGAATAACAGCAGTGCTAAAGGAAGGGTTATTTTCTTCAAAAGACACGTAATGACAGTAGATGTGATAATGAACAAAATAATTATGCTGTAAAATGGGCCATACGTTCCAGTTTTTTTTTTTTTAAATATGTATTTACATTCCAACGAAATGTACGCAGCGATGCATTTATAATAGAAATGCACGACTTCAATTAAAAAAAAAAAAATGGCAAGAAATTGCATATGCATCATATGAATATGTATTTATTCGAGCTGTTATTATCTTTTGTTTTGCACTCACTTGAAGTGAGGGGGGGAAAATCACGTAAGACGCAATTGTGCAAAAGCACGCACCGCGACGGGGCGTAGCACACAGATGGTAATTTTCTAAGAAGGTGCTTCATCGTTATCAACCCATTTTTCTTGTTGCAGTAGGCAGACCCCCCCACCCCACTTCTCTTCCTCCTTCCACCCACTTTCCGTAATTGCAAAGAATCACGTTACGTTTAATTACATGCACTGTATTAATGTCTTCTGTAAAATCAATACATTCTGTTCTAAACTTAATATCAGGTATTAAAAAAAGCCAAGAGGAAAAAATATGGAAACTTTACATTCGCGGCAGTGCCGTAAGGCTACACGCTTAAAAACTTTACTACAGCTATGGAAGGAATACGAAACCAGTGTCTCTGCTAAAGGTATATTCACAGCATTCACCTGGTGGTTCTGAGGTCAGAATGGTGAGCATGAACGGGACTTGAACCTGCGCCGAGTCCCCATTGTTTATCTGAGCCAGCTACTGTAACCACAGACCAGGTTACCTGCAAACAAAAAATTGTGTACTCTTTTAGTAGATTCGCAGAAATTCTTCGTGTTTCTCAGAGCGACTTCTGCAAACTACAACATACAAATCCACTACAATTTTACTAACACGCCGAGCCGCGATTCTCGTACAGCTAACAAAATGCTTAACATTATTCAAGTTTCCCACCTATTCAAATTACCTCGCTTTACCCTGTATGGGAAACGGTGCGACCCGAATGAACCTCTAAGTCGGAAACCTCTTGAAACAGACGAACATCCAGCAACGAATTTTCATCGCTGCTCTCGGGGTTATTAGTACATCATTATTCCCCCACCACCACCTCCTGTGGCTGAGTGGTAACGTTTCTTTTTTGTAGCGAGGGGTCCCGAGTTCAATATCTGTTTTGGTGGTGACAAGTAGTTCAATATCAACTATACCTATCTTCCGTAAATAAAAAAAAAAAAGTTAAACGTAGAAAAGAAAAATAAACTTACCACTCTAATTCTATGATACTACGCGTTATGAGTTTATATTTTACGATATTACTTCACCATACTTCTTCTGCAGGTGACTACCATTGCTTTCTACCAAGTTTTCATGCCATTTGTATAACAACCAGACTTAACGAAGCACACAAATACAAACACCCTTCATGTACATTGCCTGAACAGCTTAATAATTTCACATTCTTGGAGAAAATAATATACTTTGAAGGCGAAAAAAAAAAGTCCCACATATTCCAAGCTCGAGGCACTGTTTTATTTACTGTGTGTTTTAAAGAATAGCGCTCACACTTACGCTATCGTAAAGCATACATTTATCCCCAACAAGCGATTACAGGAGTTTGTCTCCCGTCATGCATAAACTTTTCCATCAGTGTCAGCATATATGAGGTGGCAGAGCGGAGGAGGTGAGTGAGAAACATGAAGGACAGGTCGACTCCCCTAGATCGTAAGTTCTCTCTCTCTCTCTCTCTTCCCATCCTACGCCGCTGTTCACCCTCTCACATAAATTAGCATCTCCGAAGCAACCCAGGTGTGTCTTTCTCAACAGGCACAACAGTTGAGCACTCCGTGTCACTTAATGAACGTCGTTTTGCGTCGCATATCGTCATAAATTCACGACACTGTTAGTTAAGTATACCCAACATGTTTTTACGTCCTTTTACTCTAAGTCCTATTCAGCCTATAACCGTACCAGAAGTTACAGAGAATGGTACCTATACTTCAAATTGAATTTGAATTTAAATTCTATGTCTTTTAGGCAACTTTGGCTCAGGCCGGTGGATGGATGGGAGAATTAGTGCAATGAAGAATGTGGGAGGAAAAAGGAAAACCTCCAGAAAAGCCGCGCACATGGCAAGTGTACGGATCGAACCTAGTTCAACTTGGTTATGAATAAATACTAACAACAAACTCTAAAACAGGAATATATATCGCTGGAATATCCGTGTTTATAATCAGCATATATACAAAATTAAAATACCAAGTACCTTTCGATCACTACCTGAGCTTTACAAAAGCACTATTTTATTTAACTATATGGACATGGAGTATTTTAGTCCCATAAAATTCATTTTATCATTATGGAGTATTTTAGGCAGTAAACCATTTTTTAAGTGCTTACGAAATTCTTCAATGAATTAACAGAGCACTATATATATTTTTAACACAATTTTTCAAAGACATTTGTAATACTTTTTATTTTAACAAAAAATTCAACGTCTCACATGCTCTTATTAAGTTTCTTTCAAGTATACTATTTCCAGTGAATCATTTTTCTTTAATTGTTGCTAGATAGTGTGTTTTACTGTTCTTGTTTTTGTTATTTTTATTTTGTCAGTCTTGTCTTCGTTAACGATGCTGATCAGCTCCACAACCTTCAATTGATTTAGATAAGAATAGTTTTACTAGTTCCATTTATTTTTACATGTTATGTTTTACGTAAATGTATTATTTAATTCCCGGACAACCGTGGACATATTGTGTTTTATACAGTTAACTATTAATTATACATTATATTCATATATTTCAGGACTTGTACATGTTTCAAAATAGTCAATGAGTGAAAACAATCAGCAAGAAATGTTTCAGGAAAACAGAGTTTGAAACTCAACTTCTGAAGGACACAAGACAAGAACAACAGTTCCCATATAAATGAATGGAAAATAGATATGACAGAGGTGGACAACATCCTTAAGTCACAATATAATCCTAGGATTCTCGTGATATGTTTAACAAAAATGTCTGAAGAACTGAATAAGGGTAGTGATACTATGAGTATCTCAATTTCGAAATCGAATATAGATATTGCCAGTGAAGCAAACGGTAATCGATATATCGAATATTAAAAACATTACATAACTTTTATATTGAACAATCAAATATTGTTCATATCGATATATTGTTGAAAACAGAATAATGTCGTTAATACGGAAATATCGTTCACAATATCATTAATATATATTTTTTAAATAATTGAAAATCTAATATTGATAATATCGAAATATGTTAGAAATCAATTATCTCGAGAAATGATTGAAACGATATAATTCATATCGAAATATTGTTTGTACAGAAAAACCGTTGAAAACTTATTACCAATAATATCGAAATATCGTTTACATTATTCATATTTAAAAAAAAAAAAAATATCGTTGAAAAATGAAACATCGATCAATCGATACATTGAAAAATCGCCCAGCGTTAGAGAATATTGGACCTTGTGATTCGATTTCAGGACCTTCACGATTATAGAAGAGACACGCTTGCGTTCTCAGTCTGAACAAACAAGACTCACATCTCTTTGTGAGACTAACATAAATAGTAGTTGTGTAAGTGGTAATACACATTAAAACTTTCAGAAAAAAAAAACTTATCAATATTAATTAAAATAAAATAAGAATAAAGAAAAAAAAACCTGCAAGATAAGGGGGTGTATAGCTAAAGCAATAGTAAAGTGAATTCACGATGGCATTATACTTATTTCCTGCTTCTGAGGTTCCTCATAAAGTGTTAGAAAATTGCAACAGTCCGGAAAAGGTAAAGAGAGAGCATTTGCACCGGCCGTTTTGTCTGTCGAAGTAAGTGGCCGTGTTCATATGAGTGTGTGTGTGTGTGTTTGTGGTAAACCAGGTGCTTTTAATTAAAAGGCTGTAAAATTCAAACAAACACCTGGAACATCCTCCACACACACACACATACACACGTATTGCTTCTTTTTTTTCTCTTTCTTATTTTAAATTACGTTACATACAGAGAGCATAAGAAAATAAAGGGGAAAAATATTTCCATGAAGTATGACCCCTTTTCTTCTTTTCTTTCAAGTATAAATTATTTTATTATATGTAGCATGCGAGGGTTCAACTATAATTATTGCTGTTTCTAACTAGATACTTAGCAACAAGAAGTGGGGAAAAAAAGTATATAAAATAATTTTCAACATAAAATACTGACAACAATTAACATGTCTAAACTGTATTTTCTTTTTTTTATCATTAACTTATCAAAGATGTATACACAAGACTTTCAATTACATCTTTATTTTTAGTAGATTACTGACCGGCCATAAAGCGTGTATTTCGTGTGCTTACAGTAATGAAATATTCAATAATAATAAGTTGAGATTCCATCCCGACATTTGGCTGGTGTGTGGGAAGAAACCTCAGTCATTATGATAGTCCGCTGGTATGGAACACACAATAATAATAAATACTTATAGGCTTTTGTAATGGGACAATCAATCACTTCTTGTATGAGGAAGAGAGGAGAAAGTACATACGATCTAAGACCAAAATCATCAATCCTGACCTTAAATACCCATCTATAGTATATTCAGTTGATTTAGCGGTAGATCCATTTGAAAGAGTTAATTTTCTTCTGCTTATTGTAGTTTTAATGTAAAATTTATTATCCTTAATTGTGTATGATTTACAGAAATATGTCATCTGGATCTTTCTGTTTCCCTTCCAACAATATAGCTTCAGTGAGATCCTTCTCACAAATCAGTATACTGTTTTTCAATAATAAATTACTCAACTACTGCACCTAATATGTTATTTCTTAGTGAAACAAGATCCATATTAGCTGGTTGCACGTTTCAGAAAAACAAAAACAAAATGTGAATATACATGGATTATAGACGAAACTATATAGCCTACACTGAAATTATAGACCAAATATAGTACATTGAAAAAAAATTGTATCATTTACAAAATAATATATTTTTTTTTTTATTCCCGACTAAGTTTCATTTTCTTTATTACCGATAATTTTATACAACATTTCTCTGATCTTATTTTGTACTTCCTTCAAACAAAAAATATATTATTTGAGATACAATTACAAACTTAAGAATATCTTATTATACTTTCTAATTCAGTAAATATGTCAGCAATCTATAGAAGTCATACTCGTATTAAAGAATAAAACCAATACAGTATAAAATAAACATTAATTAGTAGTTTGATGGAACACTAATAAACCTTTTTAAGTAATATTTTTTTTTTAATACGAATCTGTACTTATTATTTGATATGATTAAGTGTTTGTAGTCAATTCAGCAGTAGCTGCTTTTGCAGTTACTATATTACAACATTAAATTATTATTATTATTATAGTCAGAAGATAGTTCTATGACCCAAACTTCACTGGCCAAGGTGAACCGATGCAAGTATACCGTTGTCATAGATACGATAAATGATAAAAATAAAGTCACCCCTTTTGTAGTTTTGAGTAATTATCCAGACATTTATTTTAAGGCTATACATAGTACATACGTATATCTATTTTTAATTAATGTTTTGTATAGCAAAACTCATAGGAAATGACCTTAGGGATTGTGAGTTTTAAAAAAAGTAAAAAAAAAAAAAAAAAAAAATTAAAAAATACAACACTGAATTAGGATTTTATACAACTGACAATAAAAGAGTCACTTGTTTTGATCGTCATATACATATTTACTCAGTGCTGTATGTTCTGCAATTTTCGATCTTCGACTATTTTTTTTTCTATATGCAACTTTTTGTGAACCCGACTGTATATTACGTAGTATTTATACATCTTAATAACAATAATAATAAAAGAAAAAAAAATAGTTAACAAAGCTCGACCTATATATCAATCTTGCTAATTTCTTAAAATGAAAAATCGGCAAAAAAAAAAAAAGGTTCAAAAAGAACCATTGCAAAATTAAATATAATTGCTCAAAACTATCTTATTTTAAAACTTGAAGCCAACAAAACAAACAATAAGTACTAAAAATAGTAATTACTAACAGACTCACTAAAAATACAACTAGTGTTCTTTTATAATTTCATTTTGCAAAGGCTGAAGAATAAGGCATTTGTGACTTGAAGGAAGAGACAGACATGTTTGCAAATTCTCACGACGTTATTAGATGTCCTTGGTTGTGTAGGAAAATAATACAGTCGACGTCTCAACTTTAAAGGAATTACTTTCTGGCCGTTAAGGCAGGGGTAAGTGCTGCAATAAATGATTTAACAATAAAACTACTATAATAGCAATAATAATAATCACAAAATGTTAATGATGACGAGAAAAGAAGAAAATAAACAAAAAAAAAAAATATGTGAAGAAAACTCGTGTTACGTGAGAGAGAGCTGTTTGTACGATCGGGCAAGAGTACAAAGTTGTGTGTGCAATGATACGCCACACACACAAAAGTACCTGCAGTAGTGCTTTATTACCCTATGGTGTAACGAACACGCTACAAAAGAAAAAGAAACCAAAGAAGGACAAAAGAAGAAAGAGAGATCACTGGAGCTCAGTGAGTCTTATATTGGTTGGAACAGAGAGACCAAGCAACAATGGACGGAAGCCGTGAAGCCAATCATCGACGAGAAGGAGCGCTTACAGATGCGTAAATTACAGCATCATTATTCCTGAGATGCAACAGGAGGTGAGAGGTAGAGGAGGTATGAGGGGAGAGGGGGGGAAGAAATGTAATGTGCTAGCAGAATTCAAGCATGAAAATAAAACACCGAAAGAGAACCTAAGTGACAGGGAAGAAGGAATGTCTTTCTCTATAAGATTGCACTAAGACACCAATAAACATATATACACATAGAGCTCGGTCTTTGTTACGGTTGACGCAATATAGTGTGGTGGGGAAGATCATCTTTCGCGACCTGTATGTACTTCGCATTGGATTCAAACCAAAGCTTCCTTTGAACACCCTGTAAATAGCAGGTCTTATCTTCGGAAGCTTCAATCTCAATTAAGACGATTTTTTTCCCCAACAACACACATATACATACAGAAAGAAAGGTTTGTGTGATGATTGAAGAAAATCTAAATATCCTGTCACCGAGATTTGAACCTGAAGTCCTCAAAGTGTAAGATTAGAATGCTTCCGCTGAGCCCCCGCTTTCGACACGGAGTTCGCAGTTCGATCCCTATTAAGGACTCAAGTGGTTCAGAACTTACTTAACAATTGAAAGTCAAATCCACATTTTGAACATTAACATCGCTTCTGTTCTGTGGACACCTATAGCAAATCGTCGCCAGTTCACTCTTTACCTCATCTTCAGGAATCTTAGGTCAAACAAACACTCTGGTCTTTGCGATGATAATGTATGCATAATTTTTTGTTAGACCAAAAATGATTTACACTTTCGCTCTTGTTGCAAGCGATCCCGGATTACTTTCCTTCCGGGAACTCCTAATTTCAGTATCGATCCAGCATTATAATGAAAATTGGGAAGTTTCTTGAATGAAGAAGCAGGGGACTTAGATCTAGAACTTCAGATTAAAGCTGCAATGTGCATTCATTCTGCTGCCCGCGTCATAATCCTCTTTTTCACGACAAACCATCTAACAGGTCAGGGTTCTCTATGGTTTGCTAAGCTAAAAAGTTTTAAATATAGGACTAC
>JAGDQP010005142.1:56098-66476 GCA_022664845.1 Lepisma saccharinum
GAACGGCATAGGAAAACAAAAGAAACCGATGTGAATACACAAGAATGAACATATATCTACAGATAAGTAATAAAGATACAACATCATTCTGTTACTTAAAAGAAAGGGTTTCTTTAAAAAAATAATATGTGACTTTTGTTCTGAGTAACGAAAGAATATCTTAAAAGGTTTTTTTTTTAACATTATCTTAAAATATAATAACGTATTGCGGCAGTGAATGTTATTATACGAATACATGTATGAACGTATGTATGTATGAATATATACAGTTGCATGAAGTATGAAAAAAAAAAATGGAAGCCTTTTGCTCTCAAAATGCGTGCAAATGCACAATAAATTTTGAGGTAGCGTCACCGAGCTGACAGTAGAAACGGACGGTTTGAAAATGTTAGTCCGTCATGCTTGGACTTCACAACAAAAAAGACGGCGGCGGCCATTGACTTCATTACAGCTAATAATGCCCTTTTTTTTCTCTCTCTCTCTCTCTCTCTCTCTCTCTTTCCGTGTCCCCTCCTTTTCCCCCACGTCACCCTGTCTTGCGTTCCATTTTGTCTCCCCCCCCCTCCCTTCTTTCTTTCTACTGAGAGCATATCACGAAATGACGGGGGAGGTGTATAATATTTTCCACCACCACTTTTTTAAAATATATAAACTCCATCTTTATATGTGTACGGGTAATATCACTATTTTGTATAATGCAACCACAGTGATGCAACTGAAGTCAATAGTAACGTTTCGGTTTATTATAACGACTACAGAAGTATAGTTCTGTCACTCTACATCAACACTATTATAGCATAAACAATGGTTAATATACATTTAGCACGTACTAACTGAAAGCACACAGAGAAGTTTATGGATAGATTTATTGTGGGAACCATATTTGAGAACGAAATTAATTGTATAAATGAAAATTTAATATTGGAGGCGTGAGTGGGCGTTGAAAACAGACTTGTAAATAAAAATTCGGTTTTTATATCCAGTGGATTTAGATTGCTAACCTTTACATATGATCTTCGTATGACCGGTGTTTTTTTTTTTTTTTTTAAATATTAGGAATTTCTCGTCAAGCAAACTGTCCTGAGAAAAGGATTGAGAAAGTAGGGGGTCTTATTAAAGGTACCATCCTGGCATTCCACGAGTGCTTGTGGAACTGAGGGAAACGAAACAACTGGTATGAGACTGGATCTCATCAGTACAGATCCGTGGAAAGAGACCCCCTCATATTATCTGTCCCAAAAAGAAATCAAGTAATAAAGTCTTCAATATTATAAAGGCAATGTTAACAGCTTTGTAGCCCCTGGGGGAAGCAATGCACTAGGCCCTACCTACTCACCGAGTTTCCCACTGGAGAACATATACAAACTATTCAATTAAATTCAACCTATAAATTTATTATTACTTTATGTAACAAAATTAAAAGCACGGATTAATCAACAAATTCTGACTGACAGACAGGGTGTTCCTAAAAAAAATGCTACAAACATCATTAGATGCTAATTCTTAAATAAAACAAGGTGAAAAGGCTCATCTTAAGCATGTTCTGCTGTTCGTAACCCATTTATTACTCTGTAAGTAGGTGCAAAAATAATTCATTTCTTTGTATCTTTAAGAAAAAATCATCAAATCCAGAGCTCTTAAAAACGCGTCGCCATCTGTTACTCTTGAAAGTCTCTATGAAGCACCTTGAACTAAATTTTCGCATATAATACTACTGAATTTTTATTGAATAACTCTACAAATTAAATTTACCCCATTATTTCTGATAGTTTCCAATGAATGAGTATTTAAAAAAAAAAAAAAACTTTGCAACCCCGTAACCCTACTACACCAAGGTTTTAAAGCCACGTTTCCCGCAATGCACAAAATTCATAAGTGATAAAAAAAAAAAAAGAAACAAATATTATCCACCATCGTAATGAATATGGATGATAGATAATAAATATCATTATAACCACGACCATAATAGGAAAATACATGATATTCCGTTTTGCGAATAATTACGATACTTTTTATCTTAGAGATAACCCATTTCGCAACGCTTCTTGGGTGTGAACACATACAAACAACAACACTATATTGATGTTTATCGAACACACGCACACACACACACATGCATACAAACAAAAACATGCCCTTCTATGTTTTAATACATGTTAATTCTCATATCATACTGTCTACAGTTCCATAAAATTTTTTATTACAAATTATTATTTTTTATTTATTTAAAAGAAAAAAAAAGTTGTGTGCTTTGTCTATGTGATAAAACACAAAATTATTTAAGCGTTTCATTAAATATATGCAAATTTTTTATTATAATCACATACTGTTACTACGCTACGAACCAAAAAACATAATACAAAATATATTATAATACAAAATGAAGTGACGATAAGCATTTTAATTATACAACAGTAATTTACAAATAACTGTTTTGTTAATTTGTTTGCATGTACTTGTATCAATATTTTTTTTCTTTTAATATTACAAGAGAATGTAATAAACAAAGTTTAATTGCACATACTACGTTATTGTTAATAATAATTTACACGGTTATTTTTTTTACAAAAATAAATGATAAGGAATTTAATATATGAAAATTAGAACAAAATATGGTACCTACATGGTAAATAAATAAGGCATTTATTTTAAACATCTTCAAGCTTTTTTTTTTTTTTTTTTAAGCCCGACTTATATTATGAAAGGTTCAACGCCAAAAAGCACGAGTACCAAAATGAGATTAACATGGACTTTTTCATTTTGTTTTCGAGGTAGTGAAAGAATATAAGTCTTTACTCATAAAACAGTTTTGATTTTCTTTAAAACTGACTCGTCTTTAATCTAATATTTACACGTTAACTTTTTTTTTTTTTCATCAAAATACTGTTTGAAAACTTTTATACAAATATTGTAACTTCCACTACAGGTACTAATTAGTCACTTTTCTTTGAAACCATATAAGTTTCTAAGAAGAAAACAATTTAATTTAAGACGTTCATTATTTTTAAGTGTATTGTAATTTGAAAATATACCTTCATTACCATCCATCCAATAGAAGCTTTCAAGTAAACTTTGAATAGTTCTGAGTCCTCTCACAGGCATTGGTTGTTTCGAAGAAAAAAAAAGAATTCACTTGCCCTCAAATACAGCTACCGACAAAAAGCAAATTCCTTTTAACTTTTCTCTAATGAACTGAGCTAACGAAGTCATTCCGTTTATGCAATTGGAAATATAAGCTGTCTAAAGTACTATTAATGTATAGTTGGCGCCAAAACATTATTACTTGCTCTCAGAAACGCTAGCTTAGCCTAATTTTTATAAAATATTTGTGAAGATTAGCTATAGCCATTAAAATTTTTTTTATTACACGGCTTTTTATTAACTTACGTAGAAAAAGCCATTAAAAAACTGAAACCACGGACATCTCATGGGCCTGATAAAGTGCCACCCTATATTATCAAAGGTTGCTCAGAGATACTGAAATATCCACTATAGTGATGTTCAATAAGTCACTAGCTACCTCCGAATTCCCTACTAAATGGAAACTTGTTGATATCTGTCCCATTCCCAAATCAGGCGGTGTGTGTAACGATATTAAATATTATCATCCAATAGCTATAATATCTACACCAGCCAGTGTTCGAAATTATTGTACAAGAACAAATATATTCACATGTTCGCTCAGTAATTTCTCCCTTCCAACATTGTTTTTTAACAAATAAATCGTCTGTATAACTGATCTTGTTAAATTCAAACATTTTTTGACTACTCAAATAGACAATAAAAGTCAAGTTGACGTAATTTACACAGACTTTTCTAAGGCCTTTGATGTTATTAATCACGACATCCTTCTCAGCAAGCTTGTGTCTTTAAACTTCTCATCGAACCTTCGTCAGTTGATAGCGTTTTATTTGTACCACCGTAAAAACCGTGTGCGTTATAAAAATATTACATCCGAGGAATTTGTTGTAAATCCTGGGGTGCCGCAGGGATCGAACCTTGGACCTCTCTTGTTTTTGTTATTTGTAAATGGCTTGCCCGGTGTAAAAAAATCCTTCAGCAAGCTATTGTTCGCAGATGATTTAAAAATCTATTGTAGCATTTGCTCTGAATTAGATGCATTCTCCTTACAAAATGACATCAATGCAATCCCCAACTGGTGCAAAGCAAACATGTTGTTATTAAACATTTCAAAATGTAGTGTAATGACTTACTAGAATGTAATGTAATACTAGAAAAAGGAACTTTTTGGAATTTGAATACAGTATCGATGAAACACCACTGGTCCGAGTAGATTCTATCACCAATCTTGGTGTGACCATAAAGTCCAACCTCTCATCTGATATACACATTAAGCGTATTATTGGTGACGCTTTTAGGAATCTCGGGTTCGTAATGAGACAAGAAAGTGACTTCTCGAATATTGTTTTAAAAACTTTGTACACCACGTATGCTGGTGTACAAATCGATCGAAGTTAGAATATGCTGCAGTATACTGGATTGAAGTTAGAATATGCTGCAGTAGTATGGCGGCATCCTAATACAAAGAACACACGGGAAATCGAAATTATACAATCTAAATTTGTTCGCTTTTTTTTAACATACAAAGAAATCCTAAATTTGAAAACTACTTGGATCTAGTAAATAAGTACTCATTCCAAACTCTGGAAAACAGAAGAGTTAATTTTCTACTATCTTTTCTACACAAACTAGTTCATAGTAAGATTCACTCAGAAAAATTATTATCCGAAATAAGGTGCACGTCCCGCAAAGAGTTACTCGACCTCGTAATGCAGTCTTCGAAGTCCCACTCCAAAGGATATTAGATATATCGCCTATTAGGAGAATGTGCTCATTATATAATTGTATTCTTAAAGCATGTCCAGAGTTAGACATATTTAATGTAAATACGAGTGAATTTCATTGTTATATAAAGTAATGAATTGTTTTTACAGAATGCCACCACAAAGCATCAAATATGAATACAAACAGTATTTTGTAGAATGTATCATATGTATATTGAATACCTGGACTGGGTTCATAACCTGTTGTGTTCAATAAATAAATAAATAAACTTTACTCTGCAATCATGTTTCATCTCTGGTACACAACTTGGAACGTTAATTTAACTCAATTCCCGACGTCATACAGTGATGAAATTTTTCACAGCGACGTAAGTCGTGTGATAATACAACATTAAATTGTTACTTCCATATACCCTGGTATTCATATATTTTAACGTTTTGTTATTACAGACTTCTTTATCCTAAAATTAAATACTAGTTTTTAGAAATTCGGCCACAAAATAATAGCTCGAAAAAAGGATGAAAACCGAAATAACCCGAAAATAATAAATACAATAAATTAAAAAAGAATTTTGAAAAAATAAATTAAAAAAGGATTTTAAAAACACGCTTTTTAAGTATAGAAAAATTTACTAAAAAGTAAAAAATAATAAACTTATGAATCGGAAAATAAAAGCGTGGGTGTTCTTAGATATTCAATTTTATTATAAGGTAAGCAAGAGCTTTTATTTTTCAATTCATAAATTTATTACTGTTTACTTTTTAGTCCATATTTCTTTGCTTAAGAAAGCGTGTTTATTTTTTTTTAAAAAAACTTTTTTTTATTCAACTGTTAACAATATACTCAATGATGATCCGGGAGGGAAACAAGAAGATCATGTTCAACGTGTACCGATGGTGATTTATCATTACTTTTCATCCGATGACGTCCTAAGGACGCGAATTACAATCTAAAGTGAGCTCCGAACCACTCCTCACCGGCTATCGAATCTGTAATCTCTTGCTTACAAGTCAGTAAGCTGTATCATACACTCACTGGGATCACAAATACTATACCCGCTCTATTCTCTAAGAGGAAAGCCAAAAAAAAAAAAAAAAAAACCTTCAATTTCTAGAGAGAGAAAAAGGAAAGTATGCCAAAATGACGATGACTCGTGTTCCATCAGGATACAAGTTTTTAACCCAAAGATCCCTGGTCAAAGTGAATCTATGGTGCCTTACCGTTGCCTTCCGTCATGTACAAAAATAAATACTCGTATACCCTTGTCTAAAGCCGCCTTGTTTCTTCAAATGAAGACGAAGGCATACAAATTGATCCTGGCAATTAATGTAACCCACCTCCCATTTTTAAACTCTCCTAATTTCAACATGGGATACTTTTTCACCGAATAGTTAATTGTTTTATGTTTCTATGGAATGGCACGAACATTTATTGCTATTTTCGGAATTTCGGGAGGTGTAGAATACTTTTTTTTATACTATAATCGAATATTCCCTATTACTTTAGCCGCCATCTTTATTGACGTAATGGTAAGGTTTGATAAAGGGTAGTTACTAACGCTTTAAAGCAAAGTAAATTTACTTCATCGAAGCCATCATCCTCGCCGAAGATAATGGCGGGAACATAACAGATATGTACCTTTAATTATAACAGAAAATTATAAAGAACAAAATAATATTTCTCAACCTTATTTATGGTTATAAAATCGACATGAGCAATTACCAGCAACTGAAGAAATGAAAACATAACCTAACCTTGTTTGAAACTACACAATACATGATAATTGCACTAAATACAAGCGCTGAAACACATGGCGGCAACGCTACAAATGACGACACATGATGACGTAATCGCTGTCGAGTTAGCAAGTCACACTGGAAGTAGTACCCGATGCATCATAGACAGGTTTCGCAACAAAAGAATTTAATTTCCAAGGAATTAATTGGTTTAAATAGGGCAAGCATAAACATCTTCTGTAAGCTGCATTCCTGTACAATAAAGAAAATATAGTAACCTGCAGAACACCCGCACACCACTGGGGCTATGATAACCATGTTTTCAAATTCAAAACCATCAGGAGAGATCACCAATAGGAAATAATTACATGGGACGAAGAAACAGAAGCCTTATTATTCGCAATTCTTTGAACAGTGTGACGTCAATAATTTTAGTTTTAAAACGGCCGTAAAACTTAAAACAATTCCCTCCTTTTGTAAGCCAAGTTTTTTCACACACTAACATGCGCCTCTGGTATTTCCAGAAACTATGTAAATATTTGCACTGTTGATGAAACAATATCGAACGAAAAAAGAAAAATGAGTTTGTTAGAACTTGAGGATAAAAATAAACAAAAGATACAAATCAGACGAAAAGATCACATAGTTTCCTTTTTGTATGTGTGCACATACCTACCTACCTATAGGTCCTATATAAAGTGAAGTAGTTTATTAATACTAAAACGCGCATGCGTATTTATGAATTATGACGATGGATGATGTTCAATGGCGCCGTGCGGGGAAAGTAAACTGTAATAACAAAAATATTACACTGGCAGTTGAAAGGTATATTTATAAACCATGAGCAGGTCGCTCACAAATTTAAACATAGCATGAAAAAAAAAGGAAAGAAAACAAGTTATACGTAGCTAAATAGATGAAATGACTATAAAACGTGGTAAAGGGAAGAGATCAAGGTTCCAGTCTCGTCTTAGCAAATAACTGTCCTTCCAATCGCTTCAATATGTCTTCGTTGCATTAAACAATTTGAAATAGGTAATTCTCTTTCTGGTTATAGTCTTGGATCTTTATCAGTGTCCTGGTAAAAGAGGCAAATCCTTCAACGGAAGATAAGCCCTCTTCATTTATCCCGACCTCGCGCTCCCCTTATCTCAAAGCAAGGTAGACGTTACGTATTAGGCCTAATTGTCAGATACACAGGTAAAAAGGCCACTATATAAAGAAAACGATATATCGGTTCTAATCATCTCCAGAAGCAGAAGCAAAATAATGGTTATTATTTTAAGAATTGCTAAACATAGAAAAACTTACAATAAAGGACGTTTTGGCTGGAACCTTAATGAAACGTCTACACGCAGAACTTATACGAAAATCAAAGATAATAAAACTATATTCTACTGCAGAAAAATGCGTAAAAGTGATGTCTTGTTTGTGATCTTGATCAAACATGGGGGGGGGGGGAATTATAATATGAAAATACATCCTTTTACATCATACAATAGCATTCATGAACTATTATTATTATTATTATTAGGTATGTGTTAGTAAACATGATATAGTTTTACTATTCTGATACTAACAGAAAAATAATTATAGTTCGTACGCTCTATGAACCACGAATAGGAACTAGAAACGAAATGTACATAAAAAAAAAAAAATGTATTCCCACTTTGATAACTTATATATTAAAATCAAGGGAAAGGAAAACGTAGACCCACATGCCAGGCAGGCACGTATGGGAGGGGTCCATGGGCTTCCGAAGCGAATAGAAGGTGTGTGGGAAAGAAAAGTCTATTAAATATATTATAATTACGCCTACAAGTACACAAATTCTGTATAAAAGCTTTAAATTTAGGGGGTTCGCACGCCTTAAACACCTCCCTGATATCAGCTGAGAATCGAAATCTTCGCTACAAGTTTCTAAATAAAAGCATACTACCTCGAAATCATTAATTCACACGCATGGCAAAGTGAAATTTGGCATCAGGGAATGATAATTTTTCAGTGCAACAAGTATATACCACAATTAACCCAGAGAAGGTGCTGAAGTTCAGTTCGATTCTGACATGAATTTAATTAAACAACGATTATATAAGTACATAACCAAGAAATTCCCCCCTCCCTTGACCTACCAGAAGAATCCCTTGATCAAAGATTTCTTAAGAGCGCTCACTATGTATTATCATAATTGACCCAATTATCATCACTATTTTTCTTTTATCTACGTGGATAACGCACACACAACTAACTTAAGCATGTCTCAAAACAGTCAAGGCCAAAGACAAATCTTAACAAGCTTCTTATCTTGATCAACCAGATTTCTCTTCTTCATCTTTTTAAAACTTTTTGTATCATTATCTTATAGTTATTTCAACTGGTGATGGAAACTTATCTACAACAAAGCCTGAGAACGGTAATTGAAATCTCACTCTTACTACGTATTTGTTACTTCCAATTATACGCCAAAATAATAATAATAATAACTAATTAACTAACCTGTTTCAAATATTACTATTATATCAATGAAATTTCAAACGATAAATTAAAAAAAAAATAAAAATAAAACAAGTATGTTGTGAATAACACGTTAATTTGATAAAAACTTCATATGATTCTTTCTTTTTTAAAAAAGCTGTATTACTTTAAGAAGAACCGTGTAAAACTGACATACATTTAATAAATATTTAAGATCTACACAAACATCTTGCTTTAGCACAGAGAATATAAATAATACGTACTCCGTCATTCATAATCGACTCAAAATATTTAAAAAATGGCACGGATAGAACTCTCGAAATGGTTATGAACTTTCTTCTCTGAAAGTTTGAACTCTCTACGCTTCAATTTATAGAGGCAATATTGTAATTTCGTACACCGAAAAAAAAAAAACATTCGAAACATACGGTAGTGCTGCCACCTAGTGTTAAGAGACCGTCGCTGTACACTGATCTTAAGAAAATATTATCAATCAATCCATATTCATTGTCATTCTAGAATCGTTACAACTGTACAGTTGTACATTCTGTACTAAACATAGCATCTGCGTATCTAAAATTATGAAAATACACAAAAACCGTTTACGTACACATCAGTAGTAACGCAACAAACCTTCTGAATGGTCAGTTCTCACAACATTACGAAAATGAGAAATTAAGACGTTGGGAAATCAACAGGGAAGGAAAAGCGCTTTGAAGGAAAGAAAAAAAAAAAACATGTCGCAATATTACTTATGTTTTATTTTCCAACTTGAAACCTACTTCATCGTTGCGTCCACCATTTCCCGGTCTCCGCTGAATAAGGATCCAAAAATATCTAACGCGAAATCTCCCAGGACCCCTTTAGTCAAGAAAAAGAATAAAATACAAGTTACCCACGACTCTCGCTAAGAAAAAAACTATAAACAATGTATTAAAACTCTCGAAATTCACAAGAAGCTTCCTTTATATTTTTCTCTTTTTTCTTTCAACCACTATACACGACAACAGTTTCACGAAATTCTGTATATTGTAGCGTCAAAGCTATCCAATCAACGGACAAAATTGTAACATGCACTTGCATATCAAAGATCACCATGAACTTCCCCATGAATTTACGTTTGTGGTACGTAATTCTAGGTCGTACAAGGAGACATAATGAACCTGATTAAGCACTCCTACTGTGATTAAAAAAGGAGGTGGTATCATTCGACTCTTAACTAAAGGAGCGGACAAACCATACGAGTTCACTTAAACAAACTGTTTAGCTCAGTTCATTCGGCAGCAATTTAATTACGGGATTATTTGACGGCGTACGGTATGCTCGCTATACGTCCCTCCAAACGGGCGTCGCAAGAATAT
>JAGDQP010005142.1:66576-80341 GCA_022664845.1 Lepisma saccharinum
ATAGTTACGGAATTTTCATTCATTTGGACAAAAATAATAAGGTTTTCCAGATAATAACTAATTTACAAATATCCGGAACCATATAAATCTGTGGGATGGTTCTAAATAAGATTAAGTAGTGGATTTGCTCTTTTCAAACCAAGCCAGAATAATTAGTCTCCTCAGAGGCGTAACTACTTTTTATGGGACGCTGGCCCCCCCGCAAGAGAATACCCAAGGACGGAGGTCGATTCGGCCCATTGAGAGGCTAGGGCGAGGAAAGGTCGGCCTTCCACATTGCGGGGTTTTGCGCCATAACAGCTACACCCCTGAATCTCCTAGGTATCAGCATATGAGAAAGATCAGTTTAGAAACTATCCATACGCGATATAAGTATTCATTTTAGTAAACAAAGACAGCAAGTTTACAAAACTTTGGTAACCTTGATTTTACATGGGCCAGTTTTAGTAACTACAGACTTCGACCCGTCTCGATTAGGGCTACATGACTACAATGCTGTTAAAATCTACGAACATCCATCCATCCCTCAGGCGGGATTCGAACCTGCGACCTCATGAACCGCGATCTAGCGCCTTAGTCCACACGATTACCGAGCTCGGTAACCATATATGGCGTAAACCATATATGAAATTAACACCTTTGAATTTTAGTATCATGTGGGGCCAAATGCAGTTTATACACATCCGTCTTTTAAATAACAAATTTTGATATTGAAGAGAAGGAACATTTCCCGGTACAAGAAAAAAAAACTTTTCGTCTGAATAGTCGCAAGATGCAGTACGAAATTTAGAAAGAAATCAAAGGAAAATATATGTTTATCTTCACTTAAAAAGTTTCAAAATATGTTCCTTATTAAAGTTGCATTCTATTTATATTAAACGTACAGTCGCCAAATATAAATGTGATAATAATAATTATTAACTCCTTTTAAAACCTATTATTATGAAACTGAATAATAACAATTTGACGATTGCATTACATAATGCAAGATTATAAGAATAAAAACAAGGAAAACAACCTAGCTATCTATCTATTTAATTATTTTGAATAAGATTAAAACAGAAAACCGGTCTTGATGTAACGTAACTGAAAGAAGGCCAATGTCAACAATGCGACCAAAGTCTCACACATAATGTGTTGTCCTTTTTATTTATTGATAATGAAAGGAAAAAAAAAAGCCGACAAGTGAAATTAACAGTAGAACAAAACCAAACAAAGAGAGAGAGAGAAAAATGGAGAAAACTTTTTTTTCCTTTTAAAGTAATAATACAATGATACTAAAAAGTAGTTAATGAAAACTGCGCGGTACACAAGTCTGTAATTCTGTCCCGTATACACTATAGAACTTCTAGTTGTGCAATAAAGGTGTAAAACATTAAGCTGGGACATGAAAAATTGTAAAGCTATATTCTAACTTCACTCAGAGACATTCTGTTTCACATGCTATCCCTTTGTAGACAGTTTTTGTTTCCTTTAAAACTATGGAAAAAAAAAAGGAAAGGAAAAAAAAAATAAGAAGTTTTGACCATGAATTTATTTTTCCTTCCTTAACCGACCACGCAATTTCACATTAAATAAAATCACCATGATAGCGACAAATCACACATTTATTTTTGCTTCTTAGATAATTACGAAAGAAACACTGTATTAATTGAAATAGTGAGTTTGCTTTTCACTAACCTCAAGTAACACTTACGGTTCAAATATACTCTTGGATGTCACCGAATTGATTTATTTTCTTCGGTAAACGCGAAAAATGATTAAAGCTGACCGGTATAATCCAAGATCACATTGTTATGCAGGCAGACGGGGATGCGTCCTAAATAGGCTGTTCAACCTGAAATGGGTCAATAATTCTCAGATCTCTTGCATATCGTAATGATACTGATTTAATACACTATAAAAGTAAAAATATCTAGAATATAGAATAACGTGAACTAAATTGAAAACTGCCTAAACTTAGAACGTACTACAACGGCAGAAAAGAATAGCATATTAATTATCACGATGGATTTTGTACGTCAGCTAGATTGAAAGATCTGAAGCTGACTTGAGAATTTAAGATCATACACTCCAGCAACTGCCTTAACTACGTATCATTTCTCTATACAATTAACGTAATGACACAACTCAAAACAAATACTGTAAATCTAACGCACTTTATAATTCACTGCGAGAACAAATATTTTTTAGCAGCTGTGTATTTCTACGAGTAAAAGCCCGGGCTAACTTTGATTCGAAATTATGTATAAAATCTATTCGAAAAGAGATTACGTACAACTATCGAGTATAAAATTCCTAATGTCCTCAACAGATGAAATGAGCGAAACTTTTGTGAAAATTTGTCCCTCTATTGGCACTAAGGCCTACCGTGCACTACCATTTGTTTTATTTTCTAGGCGACTTTTTAATTGCGAAAATGAAACACATATTTGTATATGACAGCGCGCGAACTGGCAATTCTAAAATCACAGTGATAAAAAAAAACAAAAAACTGAAATATATATATTCTATTTCGGAGGCGATGGACTATCGCTTGCAGAAATACAACACACGTGTGTTTCAACTTATCCGCGCACACTAGCAATTGAATGGCTGAGGCTTGTACCGTAAAGGTAAGCGCGCACTGGTGATTAAGAAATTGAGATTTCGCTAAAATTGTTTGATTCCCCGCACTAATACACTTGAATTGCTAAGCATCGAAATGGATTTCAAATAAATGGCTGCAGGTTGCGTTTTGATTTAAAAAAAAAAAAAACTGTAAACCTTGTATTCTGGGCTACCGTACGATGCAATGATAACCTCATTTGCACAGCTTTTTCGAATATGTCTTCTTTTCCTTTTCTATGTACCCTTCAAATATTTACTTCACGAAATAACTCGAAGAGAATTTTACAATGATAAAACAAACAAAACTCTGAAGTTATCACCGAAAATAATAATACGCTAACATAATAAACGACTTCTATAATTATATGTTTGAACACAAAATATAAATTTCTTATTTCAAAATATCACTTCTACGTTTCTGCATACTGTCATATTTACTTTCGGGTCTTTTTTCACTTCAAATATAAACAATTCAACAATAAACGATTACATACTTATATTGCAAAATGCATTACTTAATAAACAAATTACTTCCTACTCTAATTATTTGTTACTATTTCTTTGTGAGGGTACAAGTCGTAGCCACCGAATTTGAGAAATTCAGTTGCTAGTGCGCGCGGAGAGGGTTTAAACATATGTGTTGTATTTCTGCAAGTTAAGAGTTCCATCACCCCCGAATAGACCATGTTTTATTTTTATTTTATTTTTATCATGGTGATTTTAAAATCGCCAGTGTCCCGCTAGAAGTATGTGTGTTTCACTTTCGCAATTAAAAAGTCGCCCGAAAAAAAAAAAAATGGTTAAGCACGGTAGGCCTGATTGTAAATATCAGTCTCTCATCGGAAGGTCATTAATGATAGTCCTGTCAATTCTAATATTCAGAAACATTTAACAAAACACATGTGAAATAAACCCGAACTAAAAACTAATGTCCTTAAAAAAGCAGAGTAAGAAAATATAAGGAGAGTCAATTTTCTTCAAATCAGCAACAATTTTACTAAAATATTTTTTTATTTTATTTTAATGAGAATACGGGGATGTGTTTTTCTTTTAAATAGGAACATTTTGGAGTTCCGATTTTAAACACTTGTTTAAAATACGTGACGGTCACGTGTAAATACTCGGTGGTTGATCACTACTTGTAAACCCTTCTTTGGATTTAAACACCGCCTCACAGGGAATTAATTCTCTCCCGTACTTTTGCGACGTCTACGAGCTTCTTCATCAAATAATAATAATAATAAAAAAAAACATTTAAGCAAAAACATAGCCAATTATAGATCATTTCAATATTAAGCTGCACTAGAATCATGTGAATAATGTGCTTTTTAAAGTTTCATAAATACTTATGAGATTTTGAATGCGTATGTCAGATAACTCTGGCAAGTAGCTACTTTTTTCACTCTACTAAATGGAGAGCGCACATCGTATATTTTATGCATTAACTGAAACATACATCATATAAACCAAATACATAAAAGCTTCAACAAACAAGGAAACGTGATTTTAAAAACCTGTTTAATATAATTGGCTGAAAAAAAAGGATCAAACACTTACGCTTTCTCAGCTAATTTCTCTACATACGCTGGAATGGGTTCTGATTTTAGTTTTAAGTCTGAGGAAGGCTTTATTAAGGTTAATGTAAAGCAACGATCTCCTTTAACTTTCAAGGAAGAAAGTTCATAACCAATTCAAGCATTCAATCCCTGAAAATTCGAACTCTCTAGGCTTGAATTTGTAGGAGCAGCATTGACATTTCGTGCAACGATAAAATACGGAGGTTGTGCTGCCATCTTTTGTTGGAGATCGTTGCTTCACATTAACCTTAAAGACTTGAAACTGTTACTAAATCTTTCTTTTATGTTAAAACTAAATGTGTAAGCCTTGTCAATTAATTATAATATCATAGACCTCATAATAGATAGGTAGACTTACCATGCTTCCCCATATCTGGCTGCGCTAAAACTGATGTATTTTTGTTCAGAGCACGCGATTATGAATCCATCCGCTAGGTAGCTCTGCCACAGACGTTATATTCTACTACGAGGTTTATGGCAGAGCTACCTAGCGGATGGATTCATAATCGCGTGCTCTGAACAAAAATACATCAGTTTTAGCGCAGCCAGAAATGGGGAAGCGTGCTAAGTCTATCTATTATGAGGTCTATGATAATATATCACTCAACGGACACATTCCATGTCCTAGTTATATCCTTATTAATCTGTCTTAGAACACAGCGCGTACGAAGTTTACGTTGCAACTTTTAGCCAACTTAGGTTGTTACATTTTCCAAAGAAAGTCAAATTTTCTTTTACATTTTATGATGGCTTTTAAAAGAAGGTAATGCAAGTTTCCTATAGATTTCGTAATTCTCAAAAGCCACAAGAAGTTAACACCATCACTATAGTTATGAGAGGGATTCTGAAAACGTTCACAGTGAAAAATAGGCAATCTTCATTTGCTTTTCAATAACAGGAACAGTACAATTTAAAAAAAAAAAAAAACTCTGTATGAAATGAAATTAAGTTTCTGTGAAAAACACGGCCAAGACAAGAAATTCTTTAAAGCCTTTCTGGTTCCTTTTTGGGCAATATTCGGTAAACGTCGTACATCCATTTTACACATCTTATATCGTACTCATTTTGGGACCACTACTTCACATACTCTCCATGGAACATCCATACACAAATACCCTCCATGTGTGGTAGAGATGAGTCATTTAACTACTACTATAGCAAATAGGTTAAGTGAAACAAACCTTAAAAATCGGTACCCGATCGGAGAACCACATGAAAACGGAATCGAAAGAAAATCCAATAACAACCAGATGCCATAGAAAAGGGACACAACATATCGTTTCACCCAAAAACGTTTACAATAAAAAGTACATGTCCAAACCACATGGAACTAAGACATTACAACAGTATTTGCGTGAAAATGTCTACGGATCGGAAACACCAATTCTGAACAGGAAAGCAGACATTGAAAACAAACGGAAAATCATAAGAAAAATTCTTGGTTCAAAAGTCATATAGGAGATCAATACATACTCAGAAACAAAGAGGACATCAAAAAACAGACAGATAGACACTACGAAATGAATCGTTGAAATTAAAATGGACCTCAAACCAGCAGGAAACCCACAACAGATTCAAAACGGAGAGATCTTTAGATCCAAAATTCACAATTGGCGTATTGGTCAAGAGGAAAACCTAGGGACAAGACTGGAGCAGTGTGGAGAAAAGAAAAGGAAAGATGAAGAGAATGAAAGAAATATGGGGCAAAAAGAAACGGCTCTTATCACTTATTTGCAGAATAATAGTGGTGAAGCCAGAGAAACTAAAATAATTTTTAAAACATCTGCTAAACGACTTAAGAACTCATGTATGACTTTGCAATTATTATTATTGCCTATAAAGTAAACGGTATGCTGATATTCATCACAATACAATACTACTACTGCTACCGATCTAAATCCCAGAGAAGTAAATAAGTTCCTTCTTTAAATACACGGCATTCAATAGATCTCCACAAGAAACCTTTAAGTACCAAGAAGAATTTTTTCCCAAAAGAGAAACAGAAACAGTCTTTATTTCCTAGACGCGAAATCTAACTTCGAGCTTTCAATAGTGCTTTTTCAATAATCGTAGAAAACAAAAATAACAGCTTGATGTACTTCACACTGTTCCTCTACAATCCATAATAACTTAAACGGTTTCAAACAATACATGTATACTTTTACTATTAATGATACATTACTAGTCCTATATTCATGATTTAAAAAATAATTGATACAAAAGCGAAACAAATGTGTAATTTTTAATTGTTTCGTGCTGATAATTATAAAATTCAACTAGATTGTTCCTGTAATTACATCATTATTTCTTGTAAAAGACAGCGCCATCTTTGATATGATAATCTGATTACTATACAATTTCTCATCTAGGGAAGATTATGCTGAAATAAACTTATCACATTACTCTACGGCCGGGTTTCTCAACCTGAGGCTCGCGGGCGAAATTGAAAAGATGAATTGAACTAGGGTTTTGTAGGTTTAAACTAATAAATTTGAAAGAAAGTATTTTATTTTGCTTGCTGTTTTTAATAATTACTCAAGATAATGTTGTTTGTTGAATAGTTTTGGTAATATAAACAGGATATTTATTATAAATACAGGAAATAATAAACTGTTATGTTTTGAAATGAAAAGCAAATATTACACTAAATAAAAGAATTGTGGGTTGCCGGTTAGAAAGCATGGTGAAAGGGGGTCGTGGGATGAAAAAGGTTAAGAAACGCTGTTCTAGTTGATTTAATAAATTTGTATAATATTTTATCCTCTATAGAACTAAATATGAGAAGAAAAAAACTTCTGTAAACACAACATATTAAAGTCTGTAACTGTCACACTCCCACTTGAATTTTACTATAAATTAACTTTTAATTAAAATAAAATAAAATCCAGGTCATCTCCTTAAACAAGTTTATGAAGAAAATGAAACTACTGAATATTAGCTACGTGCCCTAATATTGAAATAATAAATCTCCAGCATCATCCATAACTGACTGCTTAATTATCTTAAATCGCCATTATCCTATTGTGATAACTTGGTGGTTGTATTTTCCCTCTAAAGACTACAAATAGAAACGTAAACTCCGTCACGAAATTCCAGTTTAATAATATTCGTTTCCAAGAAAATCTATATTTGCACAAAAATGATATATAAGCATCTTAAGTAACTACTGACTTCTGCCGTACAGATGATAGAAATATAATGCTTTTAAAATTCACAAACATCCATATACTCAAGCTGGGATTCGAACCCGCAAACTATTGGACGCTACCCTAGCACTACTATCGACGTCGGCAGAGAAGGTAGACTACATCAAGAATCCATTCTTCAGCCCAGTCCCCGCTGCTTAGTGTCAAGAGCCATTGGCTTTAGGTCAGTACTCAACGAGATTTGTAGTAATAGACGGTTGGTGTCTTTCTGTAGACAATGCGAACAGGTTATCCAGTGGTCGTCTTCGTTTCACTAGGCGAATGTCGGAATGGTACGACCCAGATTGTAAAACAGTTAACATTCAACGTTCTGGCTGTTTATTTCTTCCCGTAACTTACAATTTGCATTATGGTAATTTCAGTTTTATACGAAGTACAATATCAATGTCTGAGTCTTTGACTTTGTGCATAATTTTTATGATAAAAGCCAGCCATGAGGATAACTTCGGGTACTTAAATTAGGAAATACTGGATTTGATCCATTACAGTAGAACCTCTGTTATCCGAAATAAATGGGGCGGAAGTCATTTCGGATAACCAAAATTTCGATTTTAAAAAATGTGTAGTTTTTTCAAAGTTTAAAGTGAAAAAATTGAAGGCAATGATTAAAAAAATACACATTTAGATTACGTATATAATAGACTTTTAATAAAGCTTTAAATGCTTCTACAGTTGGACATCTTATACAACTAAATTTACTGTTTTTTGAAAAAAATCTTCTATCTCTTTCTGTTAGCATTTCAAATTTTATCTTTTTCGTGTTTTTCCGTTTCGGTTAACAGAGGTTTTACTGTACAAGATTAATCGAATTTCTATTCATAAAAGACTATTTACAAGAAACTGATTCAGATCAGTAGAGGCATCTGACCGTGAAGCTCATAACCAAACGGAAGTTACAGACTATCTGTTAGCCCTATATAAATTACATATTTCTAAATATATATAAAAAAAGATTTATACAGTGAATTTGTAGGAATAGAGATATCTAAAGGGGGGGGGAGGGGTATACAAAAGAGCCACAGCTATTCTCAATATAAACTAGACAATGTCGATATTGACCACGCGACTGGATAATCTGGCATTTGAAGATTACCGCAAAGGGTTAAGAGTTTCTTTGAATGTACTTCTACCTATATGCCTTGCTATTTTGTTTTCCTAATTATCAATCCTATAAAAGACCGCTTGATAAAGCAAATAGTGTCAGAAATAATGTTAGCTTATATGGTCGATCATAATTCACCATTTTATAATTACACAAAAGCGACAAACTTTCGCATATAGATACCTTTGACGACAACGAAAATATTTTGGAGTGACAAGACAATGCACGTAAGCAACTTTTACGCTTCCTTTATTTATTTATTTTTTATCTAAACAGATAGTTTATTCTCAATATATCCAAGCCCTTGTAATCTTGAAATATATGTGAATGAATTAAGTGACGATTACTCCTCACATTATGGTCTTAAAAAAAAAAAAGGAACAGAAATATATCGCTTGATTACAGAATGGTACAATTTAGCGTATAGATGGCAGTTGGGACGAAACGTTTATATAACGTGAGTAATACTGTTCAATATACTACTGAAGCTTTGGAATAACGATATATTTGCGGCAGGGTTACTTAGACAATTAGGAATGATGGAAAACTGTGATATATTCCTAATGTACTAAGCCCCTTGGTTCATTTTATCATCAATACGCAAAGTAAAATTTATTGCTTATGCACATAAATTTAATTGAAAAACAGAATCCTTAGAAAATGAGCTTCTCTGACGTAGTTCCCTACTGATTAATGTAAAGCAAAAAATCTTGTAAATGTCAAATGTATTTTTCTTGTTACACGAGATTTCAATACTGCTCCTACAAATTCAAGCTTTGAGAGTTCAAGTTTTAAAGAACAAAACTCAAAACCACTTTCAAAAGTTCAATCCGTGCCAACATGATGTGTTTCTTTATTCGTGGTAGTTCGGATATTCACTAGAACAATCAAGGGATCTCAACAATGAACGAAAAGAAAAAAAAATCGGCACGGATAGAACTCTTGAAATGGTTTAGAACTTACTTCTCTGAAAGTTCGAACGCTGTAGGCAGTACCGAATTTGGCGGGGCGTGGGGGGAAGGGCAAAAGGAGGCAAGCACCCCGGCCAGCAAACAGCTAAAAATAAAAGCTCCTTTAAAAAAAAAAAGGAAGTAAAATCGCCTATTAAACTGAAATTGACCTAAACGTGTTCAAAATTTCAATACCGGTGCGTAAGACATTTTTTAAATGTTATTCCATACAACCTACCTTCATCTCTAAAATTCAAAACCACGATTCATGTCAGATGGGCAGGTATACTGCCTTACTGGAGATAGTAATAGCGATGCATCGACAGGCTTCAAAGATAACAAAAGTACACCACGTAATGCGAGACAATGTTGTGGCCGTCGCGTCGGCCGGTCGTGTTGTTTTGCTAAAAAAAAAAGACAGCAACGGAAAGGGCGGTGAAAGGGGCAGCAAAATATAACTTTGCCCCCATAAGAAAATGGGTAGATCCGGCACTATCTGGAGCAGCAGCATTATAATTTCGTACAGCGAAAAAATATATTAGACACATTCGACAGTGCTGCTCCCATCTAGCTTTACACTGGCTTCACTCTAAGTTACTGAAGTAAGATAACTCTTATTTCAGTACGAACATAGTACTTTCCAATCCTTACTTTAGTACTAAACCAGTACTTTAGTTAACTCACACTAACTGAGAGTCAATATTACTTTCTGTCCGCGGTAGCTATAGTTACTGGTTCCTCTTTAACTATTCAAACAGTTTTAAGATGAAGTTGACAAATCTTATGAGCATCCCATAACATACTGTAAGTCTGGCCAAATAAGAAAAATAATGTGTGTATGGAAAGTTACTGTGTATCGTTTTTATCCAGAGCAAATAAATATGTCCTTAAAATGCTATTATTGAAGTGTATCTACTAAAACAAACAATATTGTTCAGTTTCACAACACTCTTAAAAGAACCATATACAAAAATTTCTTAAAATTTAATGGTCCTAAATTTTAATGCCCAAACTAATACAAAATAGACAGGATAACCATTTCAAAACTGAGTATACAGAGTAGCTTTTAACTCATAAATTACTGAATGATAGGAAGTAGTTTGATTAAGCGTAAATAAATTAATGATCTACTTAAGCGAATCATGTTTAACTAAATTGTCGCAAAAAAAGAAAAAATGGCACTGTCGCACTTTAAATTGAAGCTACTAACTAGCTTTGAAGGAAACCTGTATAAAATATGAGCAGGCACAAAATTTTCCCTTTGTTCAAAACCCCAAATTTCGGGCTTTTACTCAAACTTAATTTTCTTTTTAATTCAGGGTTTTACTTTTCTTCAAGAATTCATATGCATTGCGAAATTTTTGTATGTTCTATTCGAATTTATATTTTTTTGTTATATATAATTTTTGGTGTGTTTGAAAATTTCCGCAAAATGAGACGTTAGAAAAATAAGAATGTACTTTATATATATATATAGAGAGAGAGAGACCTATTTGATCTATTGGAACGAGTTACAGAACTAACCATGAGTTCAATTTACAAGTGACACCAGGGGATAAAGATATGGAAAGTAGGTCTAGCAATGCCTAATTTCAAGGTACCAGCACGATATTTACCTCGTGTCACTGAGGAACAACTTCAGCCCGGTTAATAGACCTCTGGTTTCGATCCAAGGACCCCATCTCATAAAGAGTAAGAATTCAACTTCCACATAGAAGGCACTGTTCTTCGAACACGAGATATAGGTCATATATCCCTGTTTAGTGTAACGTTATCGTACGAAAGAGAGAGGAAGGAAATCGTCTTTGCACGTAGTGTTGAAGATATGGTTGATTCATTTCTCTCCGTAGCAAAAACAATAAAATTCACAACCGCTGATACTCAAAATTCTTTACAACCAAGCATTGGAAACGTGATCAAAGTCCTCAAAATAATTTGAGCTTGATATAGCATAAGTGGTTTTGTCTTTCCATACTCTGATCCGCTGACTAGCTACGCCGTAAACTGAAACATTAAGAGGCAGAGGTACTTGGTCCAATTTAACATTGAACATCAGTCATCACAAAATTACTAGGAATTTCATGGTTTCATCCTGTTCTTTCAAAAAAATGACTCAATAGCCCCTTCAACATATTTCATGACGTTGTAAAGGTACTTAAATAAAGGCATTGCGAGCTATTTTCTCTTTAGAAATTAGGAAGATTATAGTCGAATTTCCTTTAAAAAGTTATTACGTGATTTTTTAAAAAAATAATCCTTATTTCTCAGAGAAAAATACTTCGTGAAGGCTTTACTTGCTTACCTTTATAATGCCATGTCGTTTGCTTAAGGGGCTACTGAGTCACTTTTTCAAAAGAACGTAATGAAACCATGATATTCTTAGAAATATGTGTTCTATATCAACGTTAAATCGGATCGTTATATTACAGGCCGTCGTACCGCTCCGTCTTAAAGGATATTTACCTGGTGATGAATTACAATAGGCGATAACTTAAGCATACGACTACAAATAATCGATCTAGATTTAGGAGATCCTGTCTGACTATTACAAAGAAATAGCATAATGAAATTTATTACTACAAATGGTAAGCAACACCAGCGCTCAGAATGGTTATAAGAAACTAGCAAACCTAAATCATAATAGTTTCCGCTAGATGGCAGATATTTCGCTCGAATGGGTTCAAAAGTTATCGTTAATGAAATAAATGTTACCACGAACATATTCCTAGCTGTCTCTTTTATTTTCTATTCTGGAAAAGCTTCACGTTTCTTAATGCTAAAAAAAAGCCTCCCAGCAACTCACTCCCAGATGAAATTTTAAAAAGTTATTCACAATTCTGAACTTGTTACAGACAATCGATGGAGAATGGATCTATACACGATTGAGATTCTATATTCCTACGATTAGTTCTCCTTTCGATAAGACAAAAGATCTTTCTTCGCTTGAGGCAACAGAGAAGGGAAACCCCAGGTTCTAAGTTTCTCAAACTAAATATAGAATCAGAAAATTCCTGAATCGCTTCTTCCGTAAAATAACCTTGAATAATTTGGTCACTACAAGTCAAAGTTGACACTTCATATTAGCAAATTGACTCTGGTACGATCTAATAGGATTAACAGCATGAAGTATGCGAAATTTATCTCAAACTGTGAACCCCCTGAAAAAGAAAACGACGCAAGTTCCTCCACAGAGGACTGTACCATGATAATATTTGTTTCTGAATTGCAAAATTTATATAGATACAAAAAAATACAATACATTTACAAATTAAAGTTGTTAGCGGATTATAGTAATGAAATACAGCAATTCCGTTCTAATCCAGATGAGAGCACAACTATATTATGTTAAGTAAGGTTAGGTTAGTTTGAAGGTGTCTTCACGAAACTGAATCTGTTCCCCCAAACACATAAACATCATGAAATAAATTAGTACCGGGTATGCAGATATCAATTAGTTGACTTTGTTAAGTAAACTTTTGCAGGAACTATTTTTGATGCAATTTTGTTGTATTATACGCAGTTTTAATAGCAAAAGGGTTGATTTTTTTTTTTTCGAATGGAGGATCTTTCCACACAGCACAGTACAGGAGAAATAATAAAAAGGAAAGCAAAAACGCTTTTCTTTTGATAAACTGCTTTACTTAAGAAAGAAACTGCCGTTTTATAATCCTGAAAAAAAAAGAAAAGAAAATGTTGGCGTAGATTGAACTCTCGAAGAATAATGCAGCTGAGCAAAATCCCCTTTGTTGAGTACAAAAATAGCCTTCGTAAAAATCTCATATTAGACAATTTTTTATCGGTTGAAAGGACAATAACGCAATCATAAAACAGAGTAGTAGAAATTGCCATATGTGCCAAAGATTTCAAGGTACAGTCATCATCATCATTAAGAACAATGAAGCGAACTCGTTATCGGTGATGGAATTTGACAAAAGTACCAACGATGCCATATTCTTTACGTTATTAAAGCTCTCATTAATAAAATTATTTTTTAAAAAAAATAATAATAATGTACGTATTATAGAAATTTCAATTTTACAAACACACACCGGGAATTCTCACTCGAGAATACTTTGGAAATTATCAGATAATTTTGTGTATAGAAAAATGATGAAACGGACACTGCAAAATTCTACCAGACGGGAGAAGAGTGTAAAATTCGTTATTCTGAGGGAATTTTCTTTCTATCGAAATGTTCTGCACGGACGAAAAAAAAAATGTAACATTAAGAATTACATTTTACGTGCGATGCTATTATAAGGCTACAGGAATAACCGGACAAAACTCAATGCTTCTACCATATAGCGTATTCCACGCTTA
>JAGDQP010005143.1:8795-56731 GCA_022664845.1 Lepisma saccharinum
ACAGGGCTACTTATTGGAACCGAAAAATAAAAGAGAGAACATTCTTTTACCTGAGCAAATCAAGACTGCCAACTTCTAATTTTTTCATCTGGTCATATTGCAGATGCAGGTATCCACTTACGTATCAAAATTGCTGAAGGTTATCTTAGAGTAGATCGAAACGTTTAATAATAAATTTTTGTTCGACTTGGAATCGAAAACACGCAAGTAATGAATGTAATTTACTCTCTGAAGTAGTTGAACACTACGTAAACGGAAAGAATAAGAATATCGGAAAGGTTGTAATGCTAAGGAAGAGAGATTTTGTACATTGTATATGAAAATTAAGTTGACAATGAACGGCGAAACTAATATATATGAAACGAAAGCTTTTGATGAGAGTAATCAGTTGGTGTAATTAGTTATAAGGTAAGCAAGAAAGTTCTGTCGCTTTTCCACCCACCACCTTCGAACATCGATATGTCACCTAAGACGTACCTGGAAGATCAAAAATAGTCCCCATCGCGGTAGAACTTGGTGCGCCGTGAAGCGAAGAAGGTATCAAGTGCATTTTGCACCTCTACTAGGGATTTGAACTGGCGTCCTCTAAGGTGATTGTCCAAGGAATGGAACAGGTGAAAATCAGACGGTGCAATGTCCGGGGTGTATGGCGGATGCAATAGTGTTTCCCATCCAAGGCGTAGAATGGTGTCCCGGGTCATCCTAGCCACGTGGGGCTTATCATTGTCCTGTAACAGGAGGACCCCTTTGCGATTCAGAAATGCTGACTCCAGAGTTTTGAGTTTTTCTTGAACACGGCTCAACTGCTGACAGTACACAGTTGCATTGATGCTCTGACCAGCTGGTAGCAGTTCCCGATTCACGATGTCGCGAGCAGTCCACCAAACACACAGGAGGACCTCCTTCTGGTGCAGTGCTGGTTTTGGCTGTTTTGGAACCGGCTCATGGGATGCCAACCAAGCAAAGATAACACAGGTGTCTGCTCGCTTTGCCTTCTAGCCCGAAGTCAAATCATGTGGGACCCATCGGCTCAACTTGTAGTGCTTCCCAAGTTGATGGAGGTGTTGCCGAATGGTTTCTCCACTCACACTGAATTGTAGTCCCAGTTCCTCACATGTCTGGCCACTGTTCGCCTCAATTGCTGCCTGAAGATCTTCATTTGGTACCTGTGTTGGTCTTCCTGCACGTGGTGCGTCTTCGAGTGTTTCTTCACCGTCCTTAAACTTGGTAAACCACCGCTGCACTGTCCGCGTAGTCACGACACCCTCACCAAAGTCCTGGCATATCGTCCGCCCCGCTGCAGCTGCGTTTGACCCCTGTTACTCATACAGGATACACGCCCTTCTGACGCTCTGTGGAGGTCACATGTTCACTCTGTCCTTCCGCACGTTCACGGTGTAACTGAACTGCCACAACCAGGTAGTATGTTCGCTATACCCACACCAACAACTGACCTTCGCCTGATCTCCATTCGCATTCAACTCACGGTGTGATGGCCAGTTGAACACAGACCTCCACAAAAAGCGACAACTTTCTTTGTTCCCTTATAGTTTGTCTTGGAATTTTGTGAATGTCTGTAGTTACTACATAGCGGGTGTTAAAAATGCTCCATCCGATATGGCGTTGCAGTTTAGTTAATAGACATGTAAGTGCTCTGATAAACAGATCGTAAAACAGAAACAGGGAGGGTTACATACGTAGAATCCCAAAATGCTGCGAGGAGTACGTTGTGAGCCTCCTATTCCTAAGACGTGTCATATTTCGCCTGGAACAATATGTTGACAGCATAGGCGGTTCCACAAATTACGAACGTTTTTCAGAAAATTTTAGATAGCTCTTCATATGTATGCTTTCATATATACAATGAAATTTCGTCGTCAGAACTGCAAAACCCCCTATGTGGCAAAATATTTGCTTTTCAGGATGGCCGAAAAACTGGTTTCTGGACTAGTCTGGAATACAATTTAGGTATTGAAAAATTGTTATATGTCCAAAAATAAAAGTTATTTCCACATTGCAGTTTTCGGAAGTGTGGACATTACATATATTCAATATGTTCAACATTACATTACATAATTCAATACAGAACTACAAACTAGTACTAAAACATGAGAAAGTTAAAAAAAATTCCACATAGAGGTTTTTGCAGTTCTGACGACGATTTGTCAGTTGTACATAATTGACGCAATCATGCTACATCATGCGCACTTTGAAAAGAAAGTATAAATTAGATTCTCAAAATTACATCATCGCAGAAATCATAAAAGCACCATTGGAAAGGAATGGTTTTAAAAATTAGTTGTGATTTGTAAAGACGGAAGTAAGTACTGCTGGGAGTCTAGCAATTATTTAGTCTATGGTCTAGGATTTAGTTTCTATTTAATTTATATTCATGAACTAGATAGGCACCCTTTAGGCTAAGTCTGCCACATACCGATCCTCAGGCACGTCACAGCTTAATCATAACTGCCTGCCTGATTCATAAATATAATTTAAATAAACTAAATGCTAGCTTTTCTTCAACTCCCGCAGTACTTACTTCCGTGACTGTACAGTAATTCCTAAAATGCCCTCTCGGTATACGCGACAGGCATCGTTAATGCACAAGGAAGACAACAGGATGGCCAGTGTTTATCACCAGGGAACTTTAAAATTGCACAGCTTGCTTGCTGTTGATAGAACATACATAAAGGTGAACTGAAATATCATTTTAAAATTACGAGCTGGAATGTTGTCTTTCTGCTCATTTGTATTTCGTTTATTATGTTCGCGTCTTGTTCTTACGGCAGTCTGCTGTATATTATCGCTGCGCGAACGAATTAACAAGACGTACAGAGAGAGACAGTCGATAGGAAAGAAGCAAAAAATAAAAGAAAAAATAGAAAAATTCAGACCCCGTCCCCCAATAGTTTACTCCCATCAAACTTTCTCATCGGAGAGGCGCATTGAATAGAAGACAGTGAAGAATAAGGAAAGAGAAAATTCCTTTTTTATTTTTATACAAGTGTGAAATACAAACTAAATAGAGTAGCTTCACGCTTCATTACCGGAATGTGTGACTTCTAAGTTTCCTGGTAGTATTTTCGCTAGTTCAGCAATAGGCAAAGGGAGCTTAGTACGGTAAAGTGTCATGGCTGCCACTCGAATTCCATTGACATACTATTCTGAATTGATGTTTAGTCTGATCAGGTATGCAAGATATATTAATTTTTTCAATGTGTAAAGTACTGATTTCTTTTGCTTTACTACTTTGTAGGATGTTAGAAATATATGAGAATCGGATCCCGCTCCTGTAGCCCAGTAGGTAACGTTGCGAACTTCAGCAACCATCCTAAATAAGTTGGATCAGAGGAACGCCGAGCACACATTAACCAAGGCTCTAGTCGCTATCTTGCCCATACTTGCCCTGAACAGTGACTGTTCAGGAACGTTGTCCCTCAGGGTGACAGGCTTAGGCCAAAATCGCTTAGCGCATAAATAAAAATTAAATTTATTAAGACAGAAACGGGGGGTTACGAACTTCAAAGGATCTTCGATTGTGTTTGAATTTATTTTAATGCCTTTAAGGATCACAGACTCATCCGGGATAGGGTGGGGGGCAGGTAGACAGCCAGACCCTATTTATTATATAGTATCCCAGGTGTGACTGATGAAAAACACTGGGAAAACCTCAGTAAGAACGGTCAGGCCCTGGGACGCTTTACCACTGAGCCACGGTCGCTTAGTTCTTAGATTTTGTATTTAACCGAAAAGTGTGCTAACGTTAAGTTCTCATTGTTGAATGGTTACGATCACTGACTTCGAGTATACTGAGGAGGTTACGTGATTCATATCCCACTCATTCCGGTCATCCCGACTGAGAAATTTTTGGGGTTTGCCTCGACTCGATCAATGGAGGCAACGGTGGCTCAATGACAGAGCACTCACCTCTGGCGCTGGGGGCGCCGGTTCGATCCCTGTTCATGCCATGTGGGCTTTGTGGTGGACAAACACCGTGTGCGTGGGTTTTTTCAGGGTCTCCCTTTTTTTAAAAAAAAAAAAAAACTTTATCGTTCTACGAATTCATCTCATCCGGTCAGAGCTAAGTTGCTTAAAGGCCTTAAAAATTTAATTCAGATTCAAAATTACTCGATCAAGAAAATACATAGAATATAGGTCCTGGCCCGGTACCTTCTCCATCCATGTCCCGGAAGAGTGATCTGTGAACTGCGGCATCCCTCCGTCATGTGACGTTTTCGATTATGTCCATAGAATCCCCCGATGAGTACAACGGAAAAGTAAAAAAAAAAAACACGTCACGAGCGATTTTGTTTCGTGTTATGTGAAGCAAGAAAAGTGTTTACACCGGGCCACTGTAGCTCAGTAGTAGAGCGTTGGCGTAGCATTCGGGAGGTCCTGGGTTCGATCCGAGCGACCGACCATCCTGACTTTTTTTTAGTGTTTTTCCTGTCATACCAGGCAAATGCCGGGATGGTACCTTCAACAAAGGCCCTGGACGACACCTTCCAGAATCCGTTTTTACTCCCCTACCCCGGCCTGAGCCTGAGATGTCTAAAGGCCATAAATACAAATTCAAATTCAAAAGTGTTTAGCTTATAAAAATTGACCATAGTTTGTGTTGATTTATAAGGAAAGTATTCGGCCTGAACCTGAATTTCAAATAAGGAAAGTATTTTACATAACTACCTAGAAAAACCAAATATATTAACGTAATATTTGTTCAGCGAGTTGAATTGAAACTCTTTATGACCTTTAGGCAATTTAGGCTCAGGCCCGAATAGGGTAGGGGACAGAATGTTGTACGGTAGTCGGCCAGGGCCTAGTTAGTAGGTACCACCCTGGCATTTGCCTGGTGTGACAGGAAAAACTTGTCAGGATAGGAAGGGAGAGCGCTGGGATCGTTGCCAAGACCATCCGAATGCCAAGTCAACGCTGTACCAAACTAATTTTGCACACACTGTTATCTTGTGTGCTTCTCATGACAGCAATACTTCCATGAATCACATCACGGATTCAAGATAAAATCCCGTGACTATAAATCAGATAGTGCATCCATGTTTCTCTATTTCGATGAGAGAACTATTTTCTACAAAAGAAACAAGTGCTTAATGTTCTGAAAGGCCCTACATAGAAAGATTAAAAAAAAAAAATGTTCCTCTAAAAAGACAAAGCAAAATATATGACTGTTGTATCGATATTAAAATACTATCATGCTGACTTGTTATAATATAACGAGTTTCTTGTAAACTCTTTCATAACTGAGTGCCAAATACAAAATTTTCCAAAAATACTAATATTTTAAAAAGAACTTTCAAATTACTGGCAATTTTGAAGAGCATATTAAAACATGCGAACATATGAGTCGATCAGAAAATACCATATAAACTGCAAACGATAAATTTAAAAAGACAGTTATAACGCACGGAGGGCAGTATCAAATTTAAACTTAATCATATCTTTGTCCTCGTAAATGTTGTAACTGTCTAATCAGATGCGAAACTAGTGTCGTAGGTGATTAAATATTTGCACGTATCAAATATTTCCATGTACATTCGTGCGTAAACAGCGTGAATTAAACTAAAACCACACATTATTACATATTCAGTGCCTGGAGACTGTAACAAATCGTTACAGCAAAGTTTCTCATCTGATTAAGCCATTAACATTTACAAGGGGAGGGAGATCTTTGGGTAAGTTTAAATTTGTGGTAACTTTATATCCTGTCTGTCTGGTAAACGACTGCTTTATATGAAAATGCGGAAACTGAAATGCTTTCTAGGAGCCAGCATTAATAGAATAAATTTGAACGTGGTGCTTCATACCCTTGGAAATAGTGATAATGGTAATAAGGATTAGGTGATAAATTCTCTCTTGTGTCTCAGTCAGTGTGCTGAAGGCAAGTGGAAGAGACCGATCAGAAGCATTTAAAGGAGTGTATTGATTACAAGTGTAAAATTACGTGAAAAGTTTTCTGTAGTGGAAAGTAGTTGATCCTTTAATATTAATTTAATTTGTACGTCGTAGATCATTTAATTAATTTTTCGGGAAAGATGATCATCTTAATGCTTCAACGTAGTACTACTTTAAAGGCGTTGATCGATTTCTTTTTTTCAGACAATCCAAGTTCGTAAGTGGATTATTTTCTGGACATCCCTAACAAGTTATTACATCATGTTCGGTATATCAAGCCGTGTCAAACGGAAATCCAGGAAGCATTTTCTGGTTTTGAAATGGACTTTAGATTATATATTACGTACATACATATATATACACACATATGACTTTTTTTTTAAAGAATTATTTGAAGAATTTGTCAGTAATGACTGAAGTACCTGAATCGTCTTTTGTTAATTCTTTTTGTTTTTCCAGGATTACGTTTCTTTGTACAAATGCATAAAATTTGTATGTATATTTGAAAGATGGTACAAGCTAATACTATCTCCGGTGTAAAAAAAGAACATAGTAAATAAAATTATTTGATACATATACGTTTTATTAAGAGCAATATAGTACTATTATTTTTATTTGTAGCTTTCATAACCCTGAAAAGGTAAAGTGAAAGCACACAGTAATGAACATGGTGAACATTTAATAATTAAAAATGAATTAACTAGGATAAAGAATGGGTGAAGCAGTTGATTTTGGAATTACTATAACAAAACATTTCAGTAACGTGATTTACTTTCTCGATATAGCCATTATTTATTGACACTATAATTAATGCCATATGTGTAAAACACATGCAAATAGATACCGATTCGAATATTGATATTAAGACGTTCATTTCTGAAATATGTCAGACTCTTCCTTCCCTTCACAATTACGTTTGATTTACTCTTGAAAGAATTTGTTTTATACTAATATCTTTGAACAACATAGATCTAAACTAATTTTGAAGTAAACAGACGTTTTGAATCCTCGAAGAAACCGTTCTTTTATTACTAAAAATTCATTCGTAATTTTCGTTGTTTACCTTTCTAAAGGCAGTTCAATAATAATCAGTGTTTGCATGTACCATGTGAAATCCATTGGATAAGAATATGGAAAGAAATTGGCGTTACTTAATACTTACAAGTATCGTATCAACATTCGCCTTGTAAGACCGAGGTACCTCAGCAATAAGAGTGGTTAATATGGAAACTGGAGCTGGTACCTTTTGTGATGTAACTCCAAGCAAGCTGCTGCAAGTGCTGTATTTCACAAGCGGTTTGCCATAATAACGCATGAGAATTATCGTTATTATTTTTTCAAATTGGTTTCAAGTTTTTTTTTTTTTTTTTGTACTTTCTCAATACTTTATCCTTTTTCTACGTCCGACTGGGAAGAGAACCGAAAAAAGCGGGAAGATATAGGACTCAATTTTGAGCTGTTGTCATAAGGGAGAAATATTAGAACTTAAATATGACAAGGGTTCAAAGACTGGACCAGTGACAGTAAACATTAGTAGTAAATTGTAAGAAAATATTATTGGATCATGCGTATCAGCATAAGTGTAAGTAACAATGGAGTTACATCTGTTTAACATATGTCAACGTAATTATCTGATGATCCATGCTTATACGTCAATTAGCTACTGTAGAAAATACGAGACATTGAAGTGACTTTTGTACGGCTTTGGCTTAGAAACAGTTTGAATAATTCAGTGGAGAGGCGTCAGGATTCGCGAGTGCTGAACATTCTAACGGTGTGCTAAGCAATGCTGGTAACGTCTTTAAAATAATTTATATGATGGATTATATCAAGAGCTAACTTATCGAGGTATGGTTATAATATTCTTATATCTCATGTAGATTAATAGAAGTTTTTATTTTTTCTACTTTACCCAACTTATGTGCAGTAGTGGCTTTGAGTCGCTGCCTGCTAACTTGCACTGGGGAGATCGAGTGTCCTCAAGTCTGCCATCCTAATCAGGTTTCTCGTTGTTTGCTTTATCGTCTCACCAGGCGGATGTTGGGATAGTAAAAGTATGTAAGTTCAGAGCCGCTTTCTTTCCAATTCCTTATCCATGAACAGAGTAACAAAGCAGAAATTCTGCTTTTAGCATACTCAAATACTTGAAACATCCATATAAGTAAATGTTTCACGAGAGTGTTATAACTCATTGGGGAAGTATCTGCATGAAAGTGAATACTGCTAATACTTGATGTAAATTTTACGTATGTAGGTAGGAGTATGCAATTTTATGTACATTGTGTTCATTTGTTGCATGTGTTCGTATCATGTTGGGTATTGTTTACAGTTCCAATAACTGTAGATATATATATTTTTAAATGCTAGAAAAGGGCCCCTAGAAAAACTGTTATTGTTTTGTAGATCAGACTAACAGCAGTAGTTAACTCCCATCTACATGCATGAAAATTTTCCCCCGGAGTCCATTGAGCCAAGGGTGAGCGGGGAGAATTCAGTAAGTACTATTCGGCCATTTTCTTGGCTGTCCAGATAATGAAAATGTCTCAGGATGGCCGGCTGTGGGATTTTCTGATTGCAAAGTTAGCATGGTATTAGTGACCTATCTCGCTCAGTTCTAGCTTCTGTGTAATTTAACAACAAAGTTTATTTAAGTAGATCATTTCGTAATGTGTCACTCATTTTGTCTTGTAAATTGTGACTAACATTTTGAGTATCTTCAGAAAATGTATTTAGTTTGGGGACAGGCGTTACTTATAAAAGAGGAGCAGTGTTGTTTTAGAGTTGTCTACTTGTTTATTATAATAGTTCTCGTTTACATTTTTCATCTGTTCAATTGTTTTAGCGTGCATTCCTTTTTCTTCCTTTCCAGAGAGATCAAGATCGCGTGAACGAGAAAGATCACATCGTCGTCGGCGTGAGCGCTCTCGAAGCAGAGAAAGGGAGTACAGAGAGAGGAGTAGAGAGAGGGACCGAGATCGAGATCGTGACAGGTACGAATAATTTCTTTTACATATAGACTAGTACATGTTACCTTGTGGCAGACATACGGTCCAAGGACCTTGGATACTAATTGCTTTCGATCAAACATCATCATTCAATTGTGGGGGATTTTACACTACTGTAATTTGGAAACTTTTCCGTATGTAACAATTCCATTAGATGTATAGTTTTTCACAAGATAGTGTTCGACCTGAGCCAAAGTTGCCTAAAGACCTTAAGAATTGAATTCAAATTCAACAAGGACGTTCAACCGACCGTGAAGTCATAACCAAATTCAAAGTTTAGTAAACCAATAATTCTTTAAAAACAAGAAGCAGGTAAGAGCAGACAGTGGTGATTATCAAAAGTATACCACAGGAAGTTACTTAGCTGTGGTTTAGTTGATCCAATGGATTAGATGAATTCGAACATTAATAATTAATAACCCCTACTGTTCTGTTATATCATTGCAAGAACTTTTTTCTACGTGGATATTAACTATCTTTTCCTTACTTGCACTATATGGATGTCAAAATGGTGCCTTATTAGGCTATGATTTTATGTGATTTACTGTCTAATCAAATCCTAGCCTAATTTAAGGTACCACCTTGGCATTCATGTAGTGCGAATGAGGAAAACAGTTAATATCCTCGTAGGCTGTTACCGTGTCCAACAGCATTGAATAAATTATTCAAGTTGGTGAAAAGAGGCTGAAGTCTTATGCTACTGTTAAGGTGGCCATTAGGGCATGATTAAAAAGATGGACACTTTGAATTTTCGGGATTTATTTATGGCCTTTAGGCAACTTTGGCTTAGGCTCGACGGAGACTTTGAGATTTGACACTTTGTCAAAATAGACACGGCACGGTCTCAAGCTTTTCTGAAAACAAATGAACCAGACTGATATGGTTAGAGTTGCCAATTTAGCGGTTTTAACGCTAAATGTATATGTTTGAAAAGCAACCTAGCAGCTTAAAAGTTCACTATCCAGAAATTTAGTAAAATTTTCTAAAAAGAAATGACAAATTCTGAAAATGTCTGACAAGGGACCGAGCTCGATTTTGATTTAAAAAAATCATATGTATGTACAGTGCCTAGGTAAACCTTCACAGCCAAAATTTTAGCTGCTATGGTCAACAAATAACGACAAAGGGAGCCGAGAAAGATGGAACGTAGAAATTTGACATAATTATGAGTATTCCTGGGGATGTTCTATGGTTAATTTTGAGGACGGGAGATGCATTTACTGTTATTAATGATAATGTCTATGTTGACAAAATATTTAACAGAAACGAGAAACCTACGATAATGCCCCATCATCTTTTTAAACTGAGTTGTTAACTCAAGATGTTGGCATTAGGTTTCCTCGCTTCAGACCGGTTTCATGTCTGACAACGCTGGTATCCCATGACACTGGCAGGCAGGATGAGACGGGTGCTATCGATATCTGAAATGTGATAGCAAGAGCGTGTAATTTTGGAGCTTAGTTTACTTTACCACTGGCGCTACAACCCTTCGTGTGTCGTGGCCTCCTTTACCAGCAACCTCCAAGCTTTCCTGTCTTGAGCCTTCTTTCTCCACATTTTACTCTCATCACCCTCATCCTTTTGGGCATCATCCAACCAGCGGATCGTAAGTGTTCCTCTACGCTTTTTCGAGTAGATAGATTCACGCTTACCTTCAACATGGTACACCATCCTCGCTGCCATCGTATCGTCTTAACAGATTGCGATTAAAAACACGACAAGTTTCGCCGATTGATGCATTGGCTACCTGAGGTGAAAAAAGGTAGGTTAAAAAGTTAAAGGAATAAAAGAAACCGTCTACAGACATGGCCTTTTTCAGTTTTCTTTGTAGGTGAAATATATATGTGTAAAAACCGGCGACCCAGGGCGGAAACAAGGTGAGTGCAATGTTGCGAAATGGAATGGTGTTGCCAGATACTAAAACAGAAGGACTTCGATGAACAAATGTGTCTTTTTCCACAGAAGTCAAAGAACATGTTACGTCATCTGTTAACGCGGACATTAAAAATGGCCTCCTTCGATATCATAGATATGTTCCCATCCGTACCGACAGATCTCGCGATATCGTACACAGAAACCTTTCTACGCGGAAGTAAATACACAGATTAATATTAAAGAGTGAAAAGTATGTGACTGGACCGGGGAGAGAGAACATCGACGTCAAGAGTGGAAGGTGTGAATTGGGAAGCAGATCGACTGGGTGGAGCAGTGGTTAGCGCATTGGGACGGTTACCCAAAGGTCCCGGGTTCGTTCCCCGATTCAGTCACATACTTTTCACTTTGTAATATTAATAGTATCTGCACCTACAGAGGCTTGGTGTATAAAAATGGGAAGTTTCTTCCATTCCAACACTGTAAATACACAGAATTGAAATACAAGAAATCATGCAATTACTCAGTTTTGCCTACATGATAACGTGTTCCAATTTGAAGATCATTATTATAAACAAAACAGATGAATCATTTTGAACGGAAATTTTAAACAATCTGGTATTACCGGTATGTTGATGACACCTTAATTCTTTATAGGGAAAACAAACAGAATTACTTCGTGCACAGCGTAACAGTATTAACAGGAACATTAAGTTTACTAAGAAACTAGAAACCATTGGCGTTATCAGTTTCCTAGATTTACAAATATACAGACAAAATAGTACATTTCAAACACCAGTATATCGGAAACCTACCTCAGAACAGTAGTATGTACACGCTAAGTCAGGCCACCCTGCACAAATAAAATATAATATTTGAAACCCGCTCTAAGCCCCCCCGAAAACACTGAATAAAAGTTTCTCCCGTTTAAAAGTTACTATGTTCCAGAAAACACGGGTTGTGGAGATTAGCAGATCACTTGCCAATTCAATGACGAGTACATCGGAATGACCAAACGCAACCTTAAGACCAGGGTCACGGAACACATTAGAGGTCCTAAAAGGAGTGAATTTCCAATATCTGGCCTCTCACAGTATCTGGAAACTACCACACATGAAATAGCCGATGCCAAGATATTGTATAAATCAGATTCACATAAAGAGCTAACGGTTTATGAAAGCATCCTTTATCACAAAATCTGCACTTAATTATATAAGGCTTATTAAATAAATAAATCGTGGTTTGACAAAAATAAAATGTAATAAAACAACATAATATTTATTAATTTATTTCAACATTAAAATAAAAATAATAAACATATTTATACAATCACTTCCCATACATAACCACACACACATTCGTTCATCGAAGTCCTTCTGTTTTAGTATCTGGCAACAGCATTCCATTTCGCAACACACTGTGGCAACATTGCACCTACCTTGTTTCCGCCCAGGACCGCCATTTTTTATTTCACCTGCATAGAAAGCTGACAAAGACCGTATTTGCGGACTGTTTCTTTTATTTCCTCAACTTTCTAACCTACCTTATTTTTCACCTGAAGAAGTCAATGCGTCAATTGGCGAAACTTGTTGTGTTTTTAATCGCCATTCTGTTAGACGATACGATGACAGCGAGGATTTGACATTTGTTCCACTTGTTTGAGCTAGCGCATCCATTTGATTTCACGGATCTGACTATATCTTCTTCCCCTAGGATCTTGCTTGATTTCCTCATTGTTTCGAATTCGCCATTCTTCTATGCTCTTCCCTCCATATTTCGCTGGCATACGTTGCTACTGGTCTTTGGAGTATTTTACATATTTTCATCTTTGTGGTTCTGTTGATGTATCCCTATTCTTCAGCAACTGTTGGCTAGAGTAATACACATTATTGCCTGCTTGAATTCTATCCTGTGTGGTTTCAGACATTGTAGTCTTGTTTATCATTTGTTAATCCAAGGTATTTAAACCTTCCTACTTTATCAAATTTCCTCTCCTCTATCTCAATATTGTTACTGTTGGTTCCTTTCTACTTGGTTATGATATGCATGTATTGCGTGTTAGATTCGTTTATGTAGAGGTCTAGTTAGTTTACTTCTAACTTCTGGAATACTCTTTTCAATTCTCTTGTGACGCCATCGTATGCGCAGATCTTACTTAGTTTTGTGAATGTGGTTCATCTCTTATCTACGTTCTCTACTGCTGTTTGTAACACTTATCTTGAATAGGGCTGTGGACTGGCGGTCGCCGTGTTTGACTCGCTTATGTTTCTTGAAGGGATCATCTCTGTCAGTTTAATTTCTGGGGAACTCCAATTCATGCATACACTGTATTAACTTTCTTCTATTTATACTATCGAATGCACGCTTATTGTCTATAAATATAGATCAGTTTCATGTTCGTGATATTTTTCTATGATTTCTCTTAAGTCGAATATTTGATCTGTCGTGCTTCTTCCTCTTCGAAACTCACCGCAGTATTCACCTATCTTCTTTTCTGTTATGTCTTATTTTTTGGTTCATTATACCTGTTAGAATTTTGTACACATGTTCAGTAACGTGATCCCTCAGTAGTTTCTGCAGCTGTTTCCTCTCCCCTTTTGCAGTAGGCGTATGATTCTTGTTTTCCATTCTTTCGGCATTTACTCTTCTTCCCATATTTGTGTTATTAGCTCATCATCGATGCTGTTGTTTCGGTTTCTGAATAATACCTTGTAATGAGTCCTCATCATGATTATGATAAAAATGATGAAGGTGAGGGGGAAGATATTGAAGTTATATTGTTACTTGTGTTTGTATGCTATTAGATATGGCCCATAGCAGTTGTCTATTTTATAAACAGAATTAAGAATGCATGGCCATAAAGCTTGAGGATTTTTAACAAATAATCTGAAACTACATTTTACAAAGCGGATCCAGATAATGCAAAAGAAAAAAAAACAATAAAATTAATTAAAAAAGGATTTTTTTTCTGTATACATTAATTAATTACAGTTAACTGGAGTATTCTGTCGTATATCTAATGATTTAATATTGTAGTGTCATCGGAAGCAAGCAAGTTTACAAAATTTCAAAGAAATCGGATGGTGGGAAGTGAGTTAAAAATCGATTGCAAAATTTGTATCGAACAGACAGACAAGAAAGCGAGTTAATAATAACGTGTTGAAATCAGCTTATACTTTAGATTAAAGATGTCAGCTAACACGTTAACGGTTACCAGGGATTAAAGTAAGGGGCCAGGAGATAAAATACTTATGAATGTCTATTTTAACAAGTATGTGATTAATTTGTTACACTGAAGTGTATTGAAACGTTTGTAGTAATGTTTAACGTTAATTTATAATGTAAAAGATTTTATGTTGGAATTTTACAACGTTTAGAGGACTTGTGTTACGTTCATTGGCAGAGAAAAGATAGAGAAGCTGGAGTTGAGATGAAGAGTTGAATACCCTGAGATAAATAGTTGTTAATAAATAGAAACTAGTATTAAATAAGTTTTATTTGTCGGAGCTGGAAGCTCTGAGATATCTTTTATACTAGTTTCTGCGAAGAAGTGTAACTTGTGTAGCACCAGTCCTAGAATGGGCACATTAGTTACCTCAGGATAGCTGCTGTTCGTATACTGCGATTAAATATAAAGATGTTATATACTATAGACAGCAGGTACTGCGTCATTTTCGTCTTACTTAAAAAAAAAAAAAAAATCTCATATTCAACTCTCTACCAAGAGGACCAGCAATCTTCTGCCAGGATAGCCTTCCCTTGGCCTTTGTAGATTCCTCTACAAACTACAGCACAACAGTCTTTTCTGTCGGGGTTTGTATTTCTTAACTGAAATGTCCGCAACTGCTTATTCGCCAGGTTTTCCCTGCTTATTTCGTAGCTTGCCCTCATATCTGGGGACATTTCCACTAACCGTAACCCGTGGACGCGCCCGGTTGCAGTCTGCACCGATTGACCCTTGTGAAGTCCCGGGGATTATATAAATACGGAGGAAGAAAAACCCGCTTTAAGGATACTTTAAGGATTGTTATCTATAATGTACATTTGCTTTCCAAAAGTTTGGTCTTGCATAATGTGTACTTGTTTATCACCACGTGGTTTCATTGTTTTAAAGTAGGGTCATTTAATGCCAATTCATCCAGGGTATGCAACCCGCAGTCACAGATTTAGCTGAAATTTGGTGGCAGGCATCTGTTACTCATATAATGGAAAAGTTTGAATTATTATTGCAATATGTTAAGGAGTTTAGAAATGACAGTGGTTTGAAAAAATGTATGAAAAGTGTATAGAGTTCGCTCGATACACCTGGTTGTACTGCTGTGCTAAAGAACATCTGCACAGCACTAGAACGAAAAAAAAAAAAGGCCACAATGTTTCAGCTTAGCAGGAGGCATTCACATATACTTTTACGGAAAGGTATCTCTTGTAAAATTGTTGAAGTTAGTTTCTTTGTTTCACACACTTTCCGTTCAAAAGGACGAAAGTGAAAACAGGAAAGCTATCACTAACATGACACACATACTGTATTTTTGGAAAGAGGATGAAAAGTACTACAAACTCAGCAAATAATTGAGAGATGTTTTGCCTCCTTGAAAAATAATGAGCATTTTATATATGTACTCATCAAATATTAGCCATAAAATTCTAGGACCCAGGTTAATTTAAAAGTCCTGGTAGAGCCTGGTAGCTCACGTACTGACCGAACTGAAATGAAGTATAATAGTACACAAATGTGGAATGGTGGCTAAATTTTGGAGTACATGATCAACGTGGCCGCCATATTGAATGGAGGTCAAAGTTTACAATGGTCGTATGACTTACTAAACAACACGAAAACGTTTCCAGGAAGTCATTCCAGGTGTCAGATTTGACCTACATGATACGATATCGGAGTGAACGGCACGGAAAGAGCGCTGCTGGATAAATGAATATAATATGTATTGCAAACTATCAGTGAAGGTAACTCCGACACCATAACTGGTAGGTAAAATTTAACACCTGAATGACTTTCTGAGAACATCCTCGTGTTGCTTGATGTCACATAACCCACCTTCATTTAAATATATATATATATATATATATATATATATATATATATATATATATATATATCAAATATGACAGATTTTAAGATGGCGGCCACGTTGATCATATGCTCCAGAATGTAGCCACCATTCCACATTTGTGAACTACTATACTTCATTTTATTGTCGGTTTGTGAGCTACCAGGCTGTACTGGGACTCTTAAATTAACCTGTGTCATAGAACTTTATGGCTAACATGTAGACTTTATATACTTGTTGGGTACATATACAAAGTTTAAAAGAGGCAAACCACCTCTCCATTATTTTCTGTGTTTGTAGTACTTTTCATCCTAAAAATATATGTAATGTTAGTGATACCTTTACTTCTTTCACTTTTGCCTTTTTAAGGTTACTTATATACGGAAAGAGTGTGAAACAAAGTCCTAACGTCAACAATTTTACTGCAGGTAATATAAGAGATACCTTTTCATAAAGTATATACGAAATGCCTCATGGTAAGCCGAAACTAACTGTGGAAACTTTTGGAGGTCTTCCCTTTTTTCATTCCGGTGCTGTGCAGATGTTTTTATAGCATATTAGTACAAGCAGGTACATTGAGCGAACATTATACACTTTTCATACATTTTTTCAAACCACTATTGTTTCTGAACTACTTAACATATTGCAATAAGAATTTATACTTTTTTCATTATATGACTAGTAGAAGCCAGACACCAAATTCCATCTAAATCTGAAACTGTGGGTTATATTTTCGTCGTTCACCGGATGATTTAAGATGAAATGGTCTAGTACTTAATAATACGTCAATTCGGACTAATTTCGGCATTTCAGTAACAATAGCTGCAGCTACAATAGCTTGCTTTGTTTCGTTTAGAAACCTAATGTTACCCTGAAGAAAACTTTAGCTATGCTGCTTTGTTTGCACACTGTCCCATTAACGTAGAATGTATCTTTTGTTCTTTCGATGTTTTAGGTATTATGCTGATGCCTACCCGAGAGAGCGATCGAGAAGCCGGGAAAGGGAACGTGAAAGAGACTACCGTGAAAGAAGCAGGGAAGACAGGTAAGACTGTTCTTCATTGTTTATAATCATATTACCTACTCTTTACTGGTTTTATGTATAAGTCATGAATATTTGTGTGTCCAGCGTTATCATCAGAACACGAAGTTAATACTATACTATACATAAATTTAATCATAATGTGTCTGGTACTCACCTGTTTACAAGTTTTGCCATTGTTTAGATTTATTCCTTTCATTAACATGTATTCACTTAAGTATATATTACAATTTTGTTATATGTCGACGAGAAACTGGTAGGATTAAGTGATACATTAACCCCTTAAGTGACAAAGCCTGTCTTAAAACGCCACAAGATATTTATACTTTGTATCTTAACCCGTCTAAAGACGCTAGCTATTTTTATACCACTCCTGATAATGAATATTGACGTATTAACCCTTTAAATTTCCTTGTTCATCTCAATGGACATGAATTTTACCACGAAATATCTTGTAAATACTACGAAAAATATGTGCAAAGTGCAATTAAATTTCTCAGTAAACACTTTTTGAACGTTTGAGCAGAATTGCCTGCCACCTGTCAGGAATATGCAAAATTATTTCGAAGTTGAATGGAGCACAGTTACTAGTATGAAGAAGAGCGGTAAATGTAGGTCCAGTTTTTATTTTTTATTTCCTGTGTTTTGAAAGTAAATATCCTCAACATTTTTACAATTTCATAGTAAATTTGGTAGTCATTTAAAAAATATTGCCTATTGGAATGGACATACGGGTAACTTTAGGTTCATCGATACTCCCGCTTTGTCCGTCCCTCCGTATCTTTCGATTCGGGAACTAATAGGAAGGTAGTTGAGGTCAGCGATGCCAACTTGGCGCTTTTGTCGCCAGATCTATCGCCTTTTGAAGGCTTTTTTGCAACACATCTTTCGATTTATCGCCTAGCGCCTTTTGGACCTAGCTAGAATTTAATCTTATTTCTGAATATTTTTAAGTTTTTTTTTCCTGAATATAGAAAGGCTCCTTTTGCTTCGTTTGTATTGAAAAAAAAAATACTAAACCTATTTTTTTTTTAACTTGCCAAGCGCTTTTGCCTTCTTGGAACAGCGACTGAGGTTACGGTACTGCTCCCTCCCCACCCTACAGTAATTTGCCCTTGCCTCTGCATCTAGCGGTACCTCGTTTCATTTCAGCGATGAAGATACTACGAAAAGAAAAGAAAAGGAGGATCAAACTTGAAGAGAGAGAAACTCCGAGATCAGGGAAATGATAACATATGGGAAAGATTAGAGTAACAATGCAACCAATTGTGGGAGGTACACTGCGAATCTCTCTGTTTCTTAACCGCATATAAAATTGATCACTATGTCTCCTCTTCACTGTATTCTTAACAGAGAAAGTACAAAGAAGAGCAATAGCCACTCGGATGTGACGAGTTAGAGAGAAACAGTGGCGGTAAGTTTAACATTTCACGAAGTAGAACTCGTCTGGGATAATAAAACCATAAAACAAGTTTGCTTTGGCTCATGTCAATTTATGTTTCCTTGCTTTCTTTTTTTCAGCTGAAGGTCTAGAGAGACTTTCCCTATGTTTGGCTCCCACAAAACGTTGTCAATATTCAAATCAAATAATTGAAAATCATTTTCATCTTTTGAAGTATTTTTAAACATTTGCGAAAGAATAATCAAATCTTCATTGAATAAAGAGGCATTCTAGCTTCAAATAAACCATAACGACTATTGTTCTTAATTTCATTTTATTCTATTTTAATGGTCATTAAAATTGTTTAGCGCCTTTTTTTACTGCGATCTAGCGACATTTTATATCTACGAGTTGGCAACGCTAGTTGGTGTCGTTCGAAAGATCTCTGCAACACGAGGTAAAAGTCGCCAGTCATATTGATTGGTTCAGGGTTTCCAACTCATTTTTTTAAAGATCGTTTTTCTAAAAATTATTTCTATTGCGTTATATCAATCTGCACAAGAAATGGTATAAGCACTATTCGACACAATAGAAAAATATTGTGATGGTGTGTGTCTTCAAAGCACCCTAGTAATCAGTGTTGCCAACTAGTTTTATCCAAAATTAAATTTTTGAAACTCCTTCCAGTAAGTAAGGTGTAGCAGCACCAGACTTGACATGAACATCATTCAGGAATTGAAGTGGGTGTCCGTCTCAAAACACCCTTATTGTCAGTGTTGCCAACCAGTGTCCAAAAATTTATCTTATGTACCGCAAGGATAGAGACATGGTTGAGGTGTCGTTGGAAAAGAAAAAAGATTGGCTACATCAGTTCAAAACCATCAGAACAGTCTTGAGAAGGCCCCGCAGTTGGCAGCGTGGCATATCGGTTTAAAAGTTTAATACTTCTGTACCTTTTACGTATCCGCATCAAACTTGACATGAATAATATTTGACACAATGGAAAAGTACTGTGGGTATTTCCGTTCATAATATCCCAGTTGTCAGTGCTGCCAAACTACCTTATAAAAATGTGTCTGAGATGCTAACAAGGAACCGGCGCCTTGGCGAGTTATTAGTAGAATTTCGTATTTCCCGCATGTAAACATAACGTCTATTTAAGCATATTTAGATCATACGCGAATTTTCTTTGTAAATTGTTCTAATTATTTTGCTACTAACCAGAGCCAGGATCCCACAAAAAATCTTGATTTTTATGTATTTTTATTGTGGGCAAAAATATTTATTATTTAAAGTGCTGGAGACAAGTGCCTATGTCTCTAGTCTGCTAGTAATACTGGGAAGTTGAAGTGGCAGTTCAAACTCTACGCCCCCACGCCCTGATTTAGGTTTTGCTTTGTTTCACTCAGTCTCACCAGGTGAAACGTATAAAAATGTTACGACTCAGTTAGTGGAAGCTGAGTTTGTACGAACAATCGCGAAGGCTCAAAAGGTCCCTTGATAGCATCTGAGACACACAGACATTTACTTTTATAAAATTGGTTGCTAACATTGACAACTGTAGTGTTTATGAACGGAAACCCCACACGATTTTCCTGTTGAATAATGTTTATGCAGTTTTGGTTCAGATAGGTCTAACGGAATAGAACTATTTTGAAAAAAAATCATTTGAAAATGGTTGGTAACACTGATTCACAACACCAACAAAGCCTGTTCCGACGATTCTCAGCTGACCTTGCCAAGACCTATCCAACAGCAGCTCAGCCACCTCTCTCCACCTTGTTCCTGAGATTTATTGTTTGCACACTGACAGACGCAGCGGCATTATAAGATTCCATTCTGTTAGCTGCCTTATCAAGGCACCTAAAAGCTCACATTTATTGGAAGAAAAAAAGTGCTACCTATTAATGCCTTGTAAAGAAAAGAAACTGTTTAAAAATTTTCTATAACAAACTATTTACACCCTTCGAGTGTGTAGAAGTGTAATAAAATAACTTTTCACTTTTTTTTTTATTTGTATTTTTATGAAATTAACTTTCTTTTTAATTCCCTAAAATGTAAAAATAAGTTTTCTCAGTGGTTCAGAAAAATTTGGGTCTGAAAAGATTAAGACACTGACGTATTTCTTAAGCATTGGAAACGTTTTTCGAACTTTTTAGCCGTTCTAACATCGCAGCTTTTCCATTTGATTGGACAATTTGTGTTAGGAGTCAAACGGCGTCTTGTAGCAGAAAGTCTCTCTAATGAAGGAATAGCTGAGAGTCTACTTAAGTGTGAGAATATGGATTATAATGCTTCTTTTGATGATAATGACGATTTCAGCTTGTCAGTCAGTAGTTCCAGCTAGTCTGAAGAGTCTTTCCATGATTATGGTTTAACAGTGATACCTAGTCCGCACTTGTGTCTAAATAAAGTTTTGCGTTCAATGAAAATGTTGTGATGTAGTTAAATGAGTTCAGCGACCAAATGTGTATTTTCGAGAAGTTTTTGAGAATTAATTATGTGAACTCATTGTTGATAGAAATCGGTATTCTTGGCACAAAATTAACGAAAAAAAAAAGACTAAAATTCAAAGAAGTCTCGAAATTAGAATTGGGTGGATACAACAGTATAAACTATAGTTAACGTAGTAGTCACTGGCAACACTGTAGGACACTGCAGTTAAAAATAAATTTCATAATATTACATTATGTGTATGCTCTAATCATCAGAAAACAAAAAATGCATTTCCAAATATATATATAATGGGTGAAATTTGAATAGAGAAAAGGAATTGTACTTACGTAGGATCGAGGAAAATAATGTGCACAATTACTCATGACACTATATACTGTAAAGTCACTTAAAATTTTAGGCCTTACCCATTCTCAGTTGTAGACAAAAAAAAAAAAAAAGTGCGAAAGTGGAGGATATAAAAAAAATTGGCGTACATCCACATCAAAACATTTGACGATGTTCTGCGTGTGCGCAAGTAAAGATGGAAATGGTGATTTGTGATGAAAATTGAGCTGGTTGCAATTAATAATACTGTACAGCCCTTTTATAACGAATTTCAAGGGACAACAAAATGAGTTCTTTATATCCGAACTTAGTTATAAACAGACTCATGTATTTTTTTTTTTTCAATTACGAAAAAAAATTGTAACAAGCAGAAACGTTTAAAAAAGAATGTACAGCAGTATAGCATTGCATCTGAAGGTAATTATATTAAATGGATTATCATGTAGCCTACAGTACATACTGCACCTCACTCTCTTTCTACTTCTAAGACAGTGAGCTCCGCTGAAAACCGAGATTCATTTTTAACCTGGCTGTTACGCAAGTGGGAGTAGGAGTGAGTCATGCCTGGCTTACACAGCGAGATAAGGTGAAATTCCATCGTCTGAAAAGACAATGCGATTTTAAAAGTGTTGGATTTCTAACGTTCGGACAGAAGCAAATGAGGAATGTATGAGAACAGCTGTGAAAACCAGTTTTGCGGAACCTGAGTAATGCACCACCAGAAAGAAAGAGGGGGTGGGGTGGGATTGACCTGCATACTTAGCTTGCAGCTGTGAACAAAAGGAAGTTGATTCCTCTGATCTTCTCCACTCACCCTGTAACAAAACAAAGGGGAAGGGGTGTTCACGCCCTTCAACCTTTCGTACTTCCATCTTTACATGTAAACAATAACCACGAAGAAGCGGAAAATCAATACGTCCGAAACATGAACCCATTCTGAAAACTTCGCTATAACGGGTCTTGACGGGAAATATTGTTCGTAATATGCGGTGATTTCTTCCATGTTTTAAATAGGCAAGGTGACGGGGATTTCATTTATGTTCGCTATATCCGGGTTGGTTATAAGTGCGCTGCACTGTAATAAAAGCCGGGACTCAGTAAGGGAGACGTAATCAGGAGAGTGGAATACAGTATTGAAACCGCAATCGGAGAAAGTGGGATACAGTATAAAAAACGCACCCCGAAAATAACTCATCCTTATTACGTCTCCATCCTCTCTATCAACACAGCCAATGGCAACTTCACTCTACATCCCAAAAGCATCTGTCAAACCTCAAATGTCATATATATCCTAACCTGCACAAACTGTCCGGCATTCAGTGTGGGGGGAAACAGTTGGTCCTTTAAATATCCGTGTCAATAATCACCGCTACTTTTCCGTCACCAATAGACCCGATCGCCAGTGTCTACACACACGCAATTGCACAACACTGACTTAGATGACAATTTCCATATAGCTGTTCACCATACCCTATTCACCACCACAATCACATCTATCTACACGTCGTCTCTGGGAAGGAGCTTTCATGCTAAACTGAAACCTGGTCTACAGTAACCTTGCAGTAAGTTTTTTCTTTCTCTTCTCGTCTACACCCACACTTCCCTTTAACCCCCGTGCCCATTCATTATTTATTTATTTTTAATTTTACGTTTTCTCTACTGACTCAGCAACCTACTGCCTTTCCATTGCGTTTCCTACTATACAATATCCCACTTCTTCGGGTACGTTTTCTGCAATTTCTATACTGGATTTCACTTTCCTGACTACGTTTCCCCTTACTGAGTCCCAGTAAAAAATAATAATAGTAAAAATCGTACCCAGCTCAATTTTGAAAACAAAACACCATTTCCAAAATCCCTTTCCCATGAGTACTTGCGCAGGCGCAGAACGACATTGATTGTTTTTGGTGTGGTCGTCCGCCATGTTGTTTTTCTATCACTTTATATTGTGACCGTGTGTTAAGCGAACTTCTTTATTGTTTACTATACTGGTGACGGATGAATCCGATAATTATAAGTGAATTTATAGTGTTGTGTGTGTAATTGTGTACGTGATTTTCGTCAGGATATTACATTAGTGCAAATCCTTCCCTTTCTATTAACATTTCACCTATTATATTGCCTTTCCGGCCTTCCCTTATATGTTTGGAGCTTGTTTCCAAACACAACCTTTAACAAAATAAACTAAAATCTGATACTGCTATAGTTCCTCCTTTAATGGAACATTTTTCAGCGGTATATGCTGTGTATGGTGATTTAAAAAAAAAAAAAAAAATGAATTGGGGTTTAGGCCTAAACAGTGTAATAAAACTTTATTTTCTTGCAGAAACCACTTAAGTCATAATATTTTATAAAATCAATGTACTGCACAATAATGAACATACATTTTTATGAGTTTTTCGCATCGAAAAATGCTTATGATGCATTATTACTATTATTCACTAACATTTATTTATTGATTATTACATTACATTGCGAAAATATTTTAAAACAAGAGCCTACAGAAAACGATTATACAAATTTCTAAATATCTGATGACTTTATAACTGATCTCTTAAAAAATGCAAATGACACAATTACATTGTCAACAACAATAGTAACACAATGAACAAAAATATGTCTTTATGACCTGAAGCTTTTTACAGCAGTATTAATTATATGAAAAGTTCTTCAAAATCTTCGTATAAGAGTTCCTCCTGAATTTCTGCGCTTTCATTACTTAGTGCTTCTTCATAGAATGCTCGATCATCGTCACTGAGATCTAGAAATTTAAACACCGTGTTTGCATCTGCTCTCTTCTCATGACTTACACAGTTTACACTGGGAACAGTCGAAGCATTTCTGAGGCTAGGGACGTTTTTAAGGTTCCTCTTCAAAACAGATGAGTAGGAGTTTAACAATAAACAGTTACCAGGGATTTAGTAATAACCAAAGGTTACACTTTCAATGTATAGTTAAAAAATGCCGACGTGACTTATGGGGAGTTTTTAATTAATATGTTTAAGGACTTACGTGGATTTTGGAAGAAAAAAAAAGTTACTTTTTCCTTCTAATTTGAACATGATTTATGCCAGTTTTGAACGTTATTTTAGTCAGGCATATGTACCTTGACTTAACAAGAAAAAATAGCACATAAACCGAAAACCGTTAAAAAATGACTTAAGTTGTGTTTGGAAACAATCTCCTCATATATATTAGAAAGGCAAAATACTTCACGTTTTGTATGACTTGACTCCGAATAGGAGTCAGAGAGAGAAAAAGAGAGAAAACAAGTTCACCGTTAGATTATTTCTGCTTAGAATGTGAAGTTAAAGAATAAGATTTTGACTTCATTACGTAGTATAGAAGACAAAATCGGTGCTAGCTGCACTAATAACATTGTCCTGTTTAAAAAGATCGGTACTGTCGATGTCAAATTGCCGCGACCAGTGGTTTGATAGCCACAGTAATCATCATCATATTCAGTAGTTTTCTATCCATTGCTGAGTGAAGGCCTCCCCCTGTCTGTTGCTATCCTTGTCCATGTAGCACCTAAAGAGCGCTTGATTTCATCTATTCACTTTGCATTTGGATATCATCTAGGATTCTAGGTCGTTTCTTTTCTCTGGAGATCCATCCATTGTAGTACATTCGTCATCCACCTGTGTGGCCGATCTAGCTATGTGACCGGCCTATCTCCACTTCATCATCTTCGCAGTCTTCATTACATTTTCTACCTTTGTGCGCGAATCTATTGATTTGTTTTCCTGTCCGTCTTAGTTATTCCTTCCATGCATTTCTCTTTGTGCAGCTTTTAATCTCACCATCCTATGATCATTCTAGATTTTGAAACTGTTCACAACATACACTTTTTGGAGGATATTCTTATTATTCGATAATACGTAATCTTTTCGTTTTTAGCTTCATTTTGACCATTTCATGTCGACTTCCTCTGGTTCGGCTTTTTTAATAATAATAATTTTTAAAACTTTTAGGCAACTTGAAAAATGTATTGGAAGTGAAGTCCGTTGGTTTCTGCTTCTCTTCTCTCTTTTGCCAAATCCAAAGTTTTCCACTTTAGTGTTATTGCTCTGCTCAGTTCGTCCTTCGCATTGAAATCTCCTATTACAATTTTCCTACTATCCAAAATCTTCTGCATCTTCTCGTGTAAAACTTCCACTTCCTCCTCCAGATGACTGTTGGGGCATATACCTGTTTATTTTCAATACTGTATATCTTGTTTATTCTTATTACTACTCATGCGATTCTCTGTGAAATTCTTCAATTTCTGTTAATCCGTGTCTTCAGGACTATTTATTATAACCCCACTGGTTGTCGGTTTTCATTTTCCGTTTGAAGTAGGACGTGTGCCAGGATGATAGTTCCAACTGTTCTTCACTTTCTGTACAATCTTACGATGTCCCACTTAGTCCCTGCAAGTTTATTCAGTTTGGCCTCTCCTGCAAGTGACTGATAGTAGAGTATTCACGTATAGGTGCGTTCATGTTGGTTGTTTTCTGGCAGTCTACCGTCCAAACCCGGACAGTTTGACCCTGCCTTCCTGCCATCATGTGATAAAAAGAGAGGGGTGCAAACATTTGACTCAACCACGCTATCTGCTAATGTGGGTTGTTACGCAGCCCAACTATGTCCATTCGCCATGTAGTTGCTTGGGTACTAACAGCCTCCACAACGAGAACATATGGATTGGACATTAGTATAATAGGGCCAGGCAAATAGTGTATTCAACAAAGCAAGGTCCAATTTCTTCCTAGATACTTTCGTTGTTACTATTGCTGTTGTTTGCTTCCAGTGTGAAAGTGCTCCTAATCTCTATTTGGAGTCCAATAAATTAATAAATACAAAGGCGCAAATATTTACAAATTTAACCATAACGTTAGTAACCCCCCTCCCCGAAAAAAGGAAAAACCATGGAATAGAGGTTTTGTATTCCATTACAACCATGAACGGAATGCTGCTTACCAGTCGAAAAAGAAAGAAAGTATATTTCTTTACCTGGGCCGATATTTTGCCAAGAAATACATATTTATAAGAATATGTTAAACTATTCCCCATATACTGTATATCAGTGAAAGAGTGTTTTGTTATTCTGGTTCCCAATGAATCCATCATCTTATCTTTCACCACACATTCGCATCTCCGTGCTTGTTCTCAAAGGCAGCGAAGATGCGCGATTGCTGTCGAAATTAGACGAAGTTAGGAATTGGATTGGTGAACGAAACAGAGAAAGCATGTCGATCCAGAGGGCTCAAAACCCAAAGTACTTAAAGTATTCGCTTCTTTTTTCAATTCCTACTTGTGAATTGATCAAAAGAATCTGATCCAGAGAAGGAATGAGACTTCCCTTCACTACTAGGAACCACAGTCATTCTTGAATTTGAATTTTATTTATGGTCTTTAGGCATCTAAGGCTCAGACCGTGATAAGAGAGGAGGGAAAGGGTGCGGTAAGGTGTCGGCCAGGGCTTATGTTGAATATGCCGTCCCGGTATTTGCCTGGTATGACTGAGGAAGGAAACAGTCATATGTAGAACTGCAAAGAGGAGGAGGAATCTAACATGGAATCAAAGACAATGGAGAAACGAGATGCACGTGCGCACGTACTGTTGGGAAATGGGACTGGTACAGAAGAAGCGAACACACAAGTTCTTGCTGGTACATTTCAGATCAAAATTGTATTCTCCCCATCCTGTGAGTCTAATGGGATTCCAGTGTTATCAGGCGTAAAACCTATCATGCTTGAAGAGATGTTGAACATCCTGCGTTGCCAAGTCAGAAAAAAGGAAGTTAAGACGTCATAGAAACAGGTTTCTTTTAGTGCAATGGTTTGTTAATATTACGGTAAGAATTTAACAGTGTTAGCAGTGAATGCATCTGCCGTCTGCAGAGTTAACCACAACATAGCTTCAGGAGTGTTCGTAATTGTATATAAACAATGAAATGAGAATACATGTCAAATTATTATTTTAATCATTTGAATACGTGAAAATATTGTCCACTACCCAGATTTGCGTCCGGCTCTGCTGAATGATGATGAATTGTCAACGTTGGAAAGCAGCTGTGGAGCCAAACTTAACGAAGATCATAGTGAGTGGCAGGAGGAGGAGCAGATGTTGTCATGTAGAAATCTTTACCTGATTTGAGGGCTTTCTAGTTATGAAGAAAAGTGACTTGGGTATAGCGTCAATCAGAAAAGTTGTTCAGTGCACTAAACACAATCAGAAAACGGAAGATACTTTAGAAGAGATACGGGGGTACTGATTGTGAAATAACTGAATAAAGGCTTAGAAAGAAATAGATTAGGGGGTAAGGGAACAAGTGCGAGTATTGAAAGAAAGAAAGTTGCTACAGATTTAGACCGGTTTCAGTTTTGATCCCGAGTGAATAAAGGCTCCTTCCCAAAGACGGTGTGGGGATGTGTTTGTGGTAGGGGATAGAGTATGGATCACAGACGTAGGGAAACTGGGGACTCTGGTCTTTTGGTGACGGAAAAGTAACTTGTGTTTATTGACAAGAGATTTAGAGGACCGCCTATTTTTCACTTGGAACCTGAATCACGTTTACTGTCCATTGAATTTATATCTGCAAACTTGTTTGCAATTGAATTCTAACGTTTATTCCATCTTATATTCACTGCTTAAATACCGACCTCAACGTCAGATGTCTGAGGTGTCACATCTAGGTACTTCTTTTTCATTTTCTGGTTTTTATTGTATATTATGTCCTGTCCTAGATTAATTTAGATAGATAGTACTAACTTGAAAAAACTTTGCGGTGTCAGGAGTAACGTTGTTAGTGTGTGACACTTCTGGAAGCTAACAAAACATAACGATATGTTGTTTTTTTGGGGTTGTATGACTTGTAGGTTTAGAGTCGCATAAGATTGTTCAGTAAGAAGTCAGTCAATTATGAAATGTTCGACGTCATGCTATGTATTTAAGACAATAATCATTTTACCGATATTCCTAAGTGTTCCATTAGTAGAGTGCTTCAATGTTTTTCTTTTATTTCAATCTTTCAGGTATTACGATGATAGATATCGTGAAAGGGAGAGAGAACGAGATAGAGAAAGAGAAGCGACTCGCCGAGAACCAGAACGAGAGCGGGATAGAGAACGTGAAAGAGAGCGCCGTGAAGAGAGAGAATCATCGCATCGCAGCTCTCGACACTGAGTATATTATTTTTCTTTTCCAATTCCCATCCTCTGCTTTCTTTTTTATTCATTTTTTTATTTTGATTTTACTCTTCTAATTTCCAATATCCCAATATCCATCCGTGTTCATTACAGATACTACCTTCCCAGTGTGATGGTTCAATAGATTTATATATATCCGTGTAATACATGAAGTTCTGTGTTGTATCACTATAGGGAAGAATGTTAAGTGTAATATCTTCAAGAACAACTTTTAAATGAAGTGTGTTTGTGTGTATCAATACTCGAGCAGTAATTCTGGTAGTTAATATTACTGTTAACAGTACATCTGAAGACAGAAGCAGTTGAAGAAGAAGAAGAATGGATATACAAGGAAAGAATTGAAGAGGATGAATTTCATGAACATTTTGGGCCTATGGATTAATGGACTGAGGATGAAGAATATAATTCCTAATAAGTTTTTCGTTAAATGTCAATGTGTCCATTCTTACGTTAGTTCAATTTTATTGAAATTAGTCTTACTGTACGTTGATTCTTGAAGTCGTGGACACAGCTATCTTTAAAGCAAACGTAAGCTGTACTGAGATTGTAATTCACTGTAGTCATTAAAATGTGAAAGTGAAGATGTTGTTATTTCTACCATTGTAGCTGTAGGATACCTCTGATATTCTATTTTTGTATTGGTATGCGTGATTGTAAGTGTACGTGTGTGAGTGAGAGGAATGTTCTTATTTTTTCAGTTCCATTCTAAGAACTTGTTAAGTATGTAACACTTGGAAAGATATTGCTCAAGTTTTTCCTGTAGTGTGCTTTGTGTTCTGTTTTTCAAATGCAAACTGTATCTTCATAGTAAAAGTAGTTTTCTTATCTGTTTTGTGGAACTGTGTGTGTCATTGATATCACTGCCAATTAGCACTTTTCGTAGTATAGAAATAACTATTTTATATTGGTAACTTGTACAGCACACACAGCATAACGTTCTTTAATATACATAATTAAATAATTTTATAGTTAATATCATTGATACGTGCCTTGTTTCTTCCATTTGTAATCACATACAAGTGCATTTAAATAATAGTAGTATTACTGATTTAGTATGTGGAATAGAAAATGAATTTAGTAACATTAAATGTAAATAACGTGATCTAAATAACTTTTATACCGTTATGAAACGTTTCTGGATTATATTTTTGTTTTCGTTTTACTTCTTTTTTTTTTAACCCGTAACCTGGGACATACGAATTGTGTCACATTAACCTGGAGGTGGGGTATTTTCTACCCCATTGAAAAATGAAACTCCATTTAACAGCCTGTATTACATTTGAGAAGCAAATTATTTTTCTGGTTTTCTAGGGAATATCTTTTATTAATATAAAGTAAAAAGTAACTACGTTTTTACAAATAAGGGTTTGTTCCCCGGCAAGTTTTTACTTTAACAAAATTTAGAACATGCAGTTTGCAGATCCTCAACTAAGAACAAAATTAAGCTAATAAACAAATTACGAAGTTAAAAATAATACCAGAACACTGATGCATCAATGCATATGCATTAATCTAATTGAAAAGAAGAGTCACTTTCAGGAACATAGTTCCCGATTTTCTACATTGATTTTATCCAACCATCACAAACATAATTACCCATGGTAAATGTGAAATAATATTGTGCTTTCTTGTACGTATATTACTCTCCGGACCCTTCTTACTCCACTTCTGTCCATCTCTCCCGTAATAATAGCGAGTACGATAATCTTTCTGAATACTTTCTGAAAACCATAGTTTCTTCGAACTTGCAGTATTTACTTCACCGACATCATCAGTTTCGGATTTGTATTGCTGTCAAAATCACACACAAAATCAGGATCTTCATCACTGTTGTCACTAAAGCCACTTTCTTCTGCTTCAATAGTATTTTGTAGCTTTGTACCCACTCACTAAATCCTGGATCATCAGTTCGCACATTGTCTTTCGAAGTCGAAGCTATGACTTTGTTTCAAAAGGAAATCATTAAATAAAAGAGTCAGTTACGTTACCTTGGACGTGGGGTATTTTCTACCCCACCCGATATGTACGGCAATATAAGTTACGTTTACACGCTTCAACAAAGCACCCATCACGTCTAACAATCAACGAGCAACTAACTGAAAGGTAGAGAGCAGCGCTCCTCTTTGTGGTGGCGGATAGCTGAACTAACACAAAAAATATGTCACTGGGATACAATCTACCCAATGGCCCAGGTTACGGGTTAATTATATGACATTGACTCTTAACTGTTTTTAATTTCTCTTACATTTGTAGAGTATCTGTCAAGCACGATAAACGTGTTTTGCTTTTAATCAGAAAAAATATGTAATTTAATTTTGTTTCACTTCATATCCTATAATTGCGTGAATCTTTACAGAATAATCCACCCGTTAAGATCTGTTCTTAAGAACCTCAAATATGTAGTGTTTATTACAAAATGCGAAAGTTACCGATTGTTATTGTACCTGATTATTATTGTGATAAATCGAAATGATCTCAGGCGGGTAGACGCAGTTCAAGAAGTTACTATTGTTCTGAGCGTTGCTGATAAATTCAGTTGCCCAACTTTTTGCTCATCAAGTTGTTATATTTTAAACAATTTCAGTAACTACTTATAATGATCTCGAGTGTGCCTGTATACTTTGGCTATGCTCTTAAGAGGACGTTGTACTCCGATCTTGATATTAAAAATAATGCAAAAACGAAACAGTAGTAGTAGTAGTCTCGTAAACTCGTAGATGTTCTGAAGTTATCTGTTTTAGATGGGAAAATTGATCGAAATATTTGTATCGACAAAATTTTCATGGAAAGTCAATTGAACTGCGAATTCAAGTTCATTTACACCGGACAACGAATTTTAAATGAGTTGAACGAGAGCAACAAATAATCTCATGTATTTTTGCTTCCTGAATTCGATAATAAGTGTGGAAGTATTGAATTGGTTCTCGGTTTCAAGATATCGTATGAGTAACTCTTTACACCCAGGGCCATTTGCGCTGCAGTTATACAATTACTGTATAACTCCTAACGTAATCAACTCAAAGTGACGATTCATATATCATTTTGTTTGTAGCAGAAAAAGCGTTCCAATGTGATATCCAGTAGATATAAATAGTTTAATGAGGATGCACTCACCTCAGTGTCGTTTCCTCTTCGCCTGTCTCTTATACTTTGCCAATGTAATGTTTTATCACTGACCAGAACAAATCAGCCAGCACAGATGGATTCCGCTTGCCCCGATAACGTTTCTCAAGAGCTGAAATATGCCGTTCGTCATTTACAGCACTGAGGTTTGCTGCTCAAAGTCAAAGTGGGAATGCAGAAAATGAATTTTTAGAGACGTGTTACATCCCAGAACTGTTATTTCCAGCGAAGTTTTGCGACACTGCGGGAAACGAAATCCAAGCTGCTGCTTGTATTTCCTCTAAAGTGTATCAAAATGCTGATCATAAGAGTTCGTATTTGAGGACCAACACATCTACCTTCCTTGATTTTTGCCTCCTTGAGTCTAGGGAAATTTTGGGGGAAATGCCGATTCATCCTTATTTGAGTACCTTCACAAAATTTTTCATAAATCGTCACTTAATGTGTGGCGGTGGTAGGTTGCCGAACGGACAGTGTTGCTATATGATTCAATAATATATTTATTCCATAGGGAAATACGAAACTCGGGAACTCGTGTATCTTCTAAACACGAACCAATGAAGTAAAGTGAAGGTTATTTACGGATTCTGCGACATCGAACCACTAAGGAAATGATGGTTTTCAGTCAGACATATTTTGGCTGTTGACCAGTATTATTGGAGCGTGGTCAACTATAACTTATAATCATGCGTTGTTTTTGCATTAATTTTAATAGTAAAAGATAAAGGTGGCGTGAGTGAAACCTCTTCTTAAATTGCTGAATGTAGTATGCTATTACTCTATAAAAGGCAAAGGCACTCATAGTTTAATTTGTATTAAAATCAATTGGTAACATTCATTACATTTTAAAAATAAGACGCCGTTCGTAAATATTATGTACAAATATCGTATTTGTGTGTGTGAGTATGTATGTGTGTGCACGTATGTTTATTCATGTACTTTATTTTTATGTTCAACTTTTGTTTTCCTTTGAATGTTTTTATAAGATAAAATATCGAGGAGGAGGTGCTTGCTATAGTGTTCTTCGATCGTACAACTGTCGCCTCATAAGTATTGCATGTAACTTGAAAATCCATATTCAATTTTAACTTCTTTTTTCGTGATTGATTGTCGAAGTCAGTTTGCTCTGTTCACTCAGCTGTCGAGCATAATTCCTTGAAATGGCAATTTATTTGCTATTGTTTATTATGGTAGTTAAACTAGTTAAAACAATAAAAGCTAAAAAAATTAGGTGCGAAGAGTCTGACTTCATTGTTTAAATTATCAAAGAAAGATTAATTTGAAAAACAGATTCTTAGACATATAAATTATCAAAAAGAGAAATTCATCGTAAGTATGAAGCCAGTTACAACTTTTTTTTTCTAATTGTACCATATGTACTCACATATGTGTCCTACATGTAGCGTTAATGTTTCTTTTGATAAGTTTGTGAATTATAATGAATAGCATATAAAATTCATTTTAAACACCGCAATGGGAAAATAAAACGATTGGTTCCAGGAAATATTCCTGTTGCGCTCATGTCTCGGGTTAAAATTTTGAAACAAAATCTACGTTTCGCTTGTAGCTTCAATGAAATACATTTCTTAAAATTAAATTAGCAACTGGATTGATATACTTCAACCAATAATGAAACAGCTGATGAATTGAAGTTAATCTATTGTATTTAGTGTGAAAAATGTAGTAACCTTTTGTACAGTAAATAATATGTTAAAAACAACACACATATAATACTTCAAAAATAGTGAGCAGCACTTTTACATAGAAATCAGCTTATAGAGGAAACGCTTGTTTACTTCTCTTGTAGCATTTAAACGCGATTAATCATTTATTTGGTCGAAGTTCTACGGTGTAAACTGTATTTGAGTACAGATACTAGATCTCTCGATTGACTTTGTGGCTTTTTTTTTATCCTTCATTTTAATAATAATGTATTACCAGTGGGTATTGTTCGGCCCTAATTTCAGGAAAAGTCTGTTTTATTTTTTGTAGTTTGAAATCGTCAGTTGCTTAGTGATGTTATGTCTTATTTATCCTAAGCAAACGAAATGAAATCCACAAAAAAGGTCTCGTGTCTTCTCGGCTTTGCTTTTCTTGGAGGGTGTGTTACTCCTGTATACTTCTACAAGCAACACATACTTATATATGATCCCTCGAAAATGCACTTTCTTTTTCATAGCTTTATGAGCTAAAACGAGATTCCTGTCTACAAGTTTGTAACTAAAATCAGATTGTAGCTATGGGAACGAAAACTTATTTGCTTTATCTTTGGTAGGTATATGTGCAGATAGGACTTTTAATGTAAGTTGCCTTTCATCGTCGTGAATCATTCAGCTGTTTCAAGAGAGGCTTATATAATTCTGCTGAAACTTTATTCACGCTTGATCATCATCATGTGATTTTCAGGTATAACGTCGTGTAGAATTGGACACTACAGAGGAAGACTGATCTAGGTCCGTTTTATTAGCTTGTTAAAGTGAGACGTTTCTGTCTTTAACAATGATGCGGAGAAGATTTTGTAGGGTTAGACAGACATAATAACTTCTCCACGATGATACTGGTGACTTTTCTCTGTGTTCCCATGCCTAGTGCTCTGAGGTGCACTTAGCCTCCTATCAAATTGAGTACCAGAATGTCCTCGGTATTACTGGGCACCTTTGGAGGTGGGGTTAACCACTCTACCTCAGTTCGGGCCGTAAGTCGAGAATATGTGGAGCGCTACCTCTACATCCCCCATGGCGCACCGCACAGGGGATAGCTTTATTTTTTTTCATTTAACCTTACCGTACGATAAAAATCAGTCAAATATATCTTCGTGTGAAACTAATTTTCAACAGCACAATCAACAAAGAAAAGTGGACTCGGTCTTTTTTTATAGTGTTCAATTGATCGACGTTATACCGAAGAACGGTATCAAGATGAATTACCGTCGTAAAAGCCTTTATTCACGCTTCCTTGGTGTGTGATAGGTATTGTGTGTTTAACTAAACTGTGGAAGAGATTCCATATCCAGTAATCCAATAAATTTTACTTCATCTTCAATTTCTTTCAAATTTTGAACATATATTTTTTCAGTAAGTTTGTTTAAAAAAAAAATCCCTCCATTTGTTTCGTAGCTGCAGCACGTTTAAAGTTCTGTATCATTTTTCTTTGTTCATGTGTCAGTGAAATTTTGCTGTAACTCATGAACAAAGCAAGTTAGAAAATAATAATTATTGTGGTTTTATTTAGAATTTATGCAACATGGCAAGATTAGAATCAGTGTCGAAATTGAAATTCGAAAAATATGAATTTGAATAAATTTCACAAAAGGAAAAACCTTTTAAAAAATCCCCGGAAATTAATTTATGTATTAATTTTATTTATACCAAGTCAGTGGGATATTTCTTTAAGTTTTTCAATGTTTTGTCATGTCCAAAATGGAGTATTTACAGTTTCTGTTAATCATGATTGTATATTACCTGAGGTATTCAGGTAATCAAAGAGTTTTAACAGTTACTGACATTAGGGAACTATTATAATACATTATCAATATTATAACCTGAGTAGGGGATAATAGTTACGCATGAAAATGTCCATATGTAGAAGCTTGTCATTTCATATCAAGTGATCCTATGAAATATATCTCACCACTTTCAATATCTCTAAATTTGTCTCGTGTACTACACTCCACTAGTTGGTTAAAATCCAAAGATTTTAGATATTTTTTCTCAGAAGTTATTTTATTTTTTTACTTTGAATCCTTTATAAAGTTTTCAAGATTTAACAAATCGCCATTTTTCTCGCGCTTAAAATATAAATTATTGATAAACTCAATAACAGAGTAAGTTGAAAAATCTGAAATACAAACCCTTTTTTAGAATTTTTATGGGATTTTATATTTAACATGGCAACCTTCAGTGCAGTTTCAATATAAGAAGTTGAAATATTGTTACTCAATTATTTAATAAAGCCTGTATTTTAGGAAAATTTCACAAAGTATTGTAGTTTGTCGAATCGCTTAAGCTTCCTCAGCCTTATTTACGTTGTCTTATTGTTAAACCTATAAAATAATGCGGTTCTTCGAGTGCTGCCAATTGTTTTTTTCAAGATACAAAATTTGAAGAATAGTAACTGGCAGTGCTCGAAAACACATGACTGTATAGATTTATGAGTAATGCATTGTAAATAAGATAATGTACAATAGGGTAGGGCTTTTTTTTTTATCGGTAACGGGGTGGTGCGGAAGAGTTGTGGTTACCTGTCAATAAAAACGTGTTTAAACAGTTTTGACTTAGGACAATATCTTACGGCTGCGCATTTGCCTCAAAAAATTTTATTTTTTTTAAAATGATGTTGATAACGTTATTTATATTTTCTTTATATTCCTAACGCTATTATACCTCAAACGACAAACGAAGTAATGCGTAAGAGTAGCTCTCTTGCATAGCACCTCTTATGCAAGGTTTGTATTAGAAAAAAAAAGAAATATTAGACTACTACTGACGGGTATTTTTTTCCATAGCATGTCTTCTTTACCTCTTTTTTAGACGAACTATCTATAATAGTCGTGAAAATAACGTTATCAACATTTAAAAAAAAAATCTAAGATTTTGATATTTTTATCGAAAATTTGAAATTGAGGCAAATGTGCAGGAATAATATATTGTCCTAGCCAAAACTATTTTAACACATTATTAACGGGTAACCACAATTTTTCCGCACTACCCCCTTACCGATTTAATAAGGTTTTTAGGCCCCACCCTAATGTACAGCTGAGTGATTAGGGCGAAATATTGTGAAATAAATATCATTTTCTTATAAACCGTGTATTTTATTAAACGAGTAAAGCAAGATGAACACTTTTAACTTTTGAAACTTTATCTGACTTGAATGTATTGCGCGGCTGACGCTCATGAAAATGAGTACTCTTTTCCAGCGATAGTAGTATGTTGTCCTTCAGAATTAATAAGCTTATTTTGCTAGGAACGGCAGCTACTGAGCTAGACTATTACTTTCTTTCTGTCATGTTTATTCACAAAAGAAGATACGTTTTGATTTCAGTATTAAAATAGAGATTGACTTCTTCTAAAAACCCGTTGTCAAAATACACAAATGTAAATATGAAGCCATTACCATCCCAATTTGAACTTCGTATAAATAAAGTCAATACATTTTTTGAGTATTCATTGAAAATCATTGCTAATGTTTCTGAAATATTCATATTTGGATTTTTAAGTTGAAACTTGCCTGAAAACAAAATTGCACAAAACTTTTTTTATTCCAAATTTCTAACCTGTATGGTTCATTTTCACTGGACCGGTGAACTTTTTTTTAGACTAAAGTTTTGTAGGTAAGAAACCTTGGAGAAAAATCTGAAAAATGTTTGGTTTCTAACTAGCTCAAGGATACAACAGATATTCCAAATTCGGGAGAAAAAAATATGTATCGAAGATGGGTAAAATTCTATTCTCAAATTGGGTTACATGATCTGGAGTGACTGCTTTGGATTACTTCCTTTTTTTTTTGTATGAGCTATCGCTATCCTAATGAATAATTATAGCTTGTTTTTAGTTTCTAACTTGCGTTTAGATTGCAAGGGCATGGCCAGCGCTAAGGAAGTGTGTTTCAGGTTAATACATTTTTTTTAAAGCTCAGAGTATGTAAAATTCTTATATTGACTTGAAACTTAAAAAAAAAAAAAAAATGCAGTAACGTATAAAGCATCCATCAAATAAATTTTATTTACTGAGTTTGAAATGTGTTACAGTATCTTGGATGTGTGAATATTTTTAAACATGAAACATGAGCAGTTCTTCAAAACAGACGGATGTGTTACACTTCCTGTAATGTAAAGATGGGTTCACTGGTAAGATTGAAAGGAAGTTAAAGATTTTGCATTTAAAAGCTAGAACGTAAAACAAGAAAATTCGAGCGAAATTCCTACAGCAGAATTTTCCCCTCCCCAATTTAATTATCGTCAATCAAAAAGCAAGAACTCATACAGAAGCTTAATTTAAAAAAAAAAAATCATTGAGTATTATATTTGTACTACAACTTCTGAACTGCTTTCTGTTCTACAAGGACCGCAGGTAGGTTTAAAAACTATTGCTTTGTTTTAATAAGTTATGATTGTAAGATGTGCGCATTTTTTAGTATTCTCTCCCGTAACATGTTATTGTCAGCAGTTTTGATATATGTGGTACACTATGCACTAATGTAGGTAATCTTACATAAATCCAGTCATGTTCTGAAAACAGAATTTGTTACTTTATTTTACTTCTTGCATCAGTTTCAGTGGAGCATAAAACACTATGAATTTACATACTAGCCAGGTGTCACATGTTTATCCTATCAGCATGCGACAGCAATATCACATGTTAACAGCAATACTTAACATGAAATCGTGTAACCTTCTTAAGGATAATCTAAAGCAACGATCTCCAACAAAAGATGGCAGCAGTATCTCCGTATATGTCTAATGTATTCTCATCGTTGCACGAAATTTCCTTGCTACTCCTATAAATTCAAGCAGAGGGAGTTCAAACTTTCAGGGAAGATAGTTGATAACCAATTCAAGAGCATGATCAATTCCGACTTTTTATTTTCGTTTTCCTTAATTATTGTTGTGAATATCAAAACCTATACCAATGAAGCTCTTTCAACAAGGAACAAAAAAGAAAAGAAAAAATCGGCATCGATCATGCTCGTGAATTGGTTATGAACTTTCTTCCCTGAAAGTTTGAACTATCCAGGGTTGAATTTGTAAGAGCAGCAATGAAATTTCGTGTAACAGTGAAAATACATTAGACATATACGGAGGTAGTGCTGCCATCTTTAATTGGAGATTGTTGCTTTAGATTGTCCTTAACGAAATCATTACCAAAGCAGTGATTGCTGGTGTGAGACAAACTACCTTAATAGAAAGGAAAAAAGGATTGTTTACAGATCCTTATATAAACAAAGTGGGACAACACGTATCCACCTTGCTGTCAGATCTCGCCATTTCCAAGCGATAATTGTTAACAGGTTTCCTCAAGTTTTGTTTTCCATGTTTCGTGAGCAATATTATGTCCATGTAGTATATATATATATGTGTAAAAGGCTTTATTTCCCTTCCCGGTTTGCGTTAATTCATTCAAGTTGAGATTTTTTTTTTTTAAATTAAACATAGTATATTTTACGTTTGTTCCACTTTATGTTACATTATGGATCGAAATTATAAATTAATGGCTTGTAATTTTGACAGGTATTATCATATATATTAACTGCCGATAATACGTTACTGGTGATAAAATCGTTTTTATTTGTTTTTCAGTAATGACTAGATTCCCGCTCATTGTAACTGTTCGTCAAAAATGAACTGGTCTGCTGTCGCCTCTAGTGGGGTCGTGCAGCTAATTCGTTTTTTTTTTCTGTTCAAATAATTATTGCATAGTATAGTATGCAGAAAAAGAAAAGCTTGTATACTGTATTGGCAATGAGCACAGTGCTATCGAATCGATTTGTTACTATTTTTGTGTGTGTGTTAAGTTTGCAGTACAATGTAGTACTGGTTGTATGTTTGGTAGATTCCAGATACCGCCATCTGTGACGTATACGAAGTCACCAGTTTTTTTGAAGGATATCCGCAATCCAAGGTGATGTGGAAATAATTATCCTTGTATAAAATTCTTATGTAAACATGGCGTGGAACTCAAGACAAGATAGGTTTATGGCTATAATCATGATTATTATTGTGATTCTCTTGCCGGTTACATTTATTAGATTTTTCGTACTTAATACATGGTGAAATAACGTAGGACAGTAGAGGAATAATAATAATAACCACCTCGTTTAGAAATAAATCTCTGGCTATTTGCTAGAAAAGATAGCCTAATCGGTATATTCATTAAAATCATGTATGAAAAAGAGGCAGAAAATGTTAAAATATCTATTTCTCGTGACTCTTCCCTCATTGTATAGATGCTTGTAATCAGAGCCTTGTTAAGTGTATGCTCTGAAATATAAACTACATAAGCAATTGATTTTGAAAATATATTGTTACCCGCATACCTTACTGTTCCATACACCAGTATTGTTTAGTACATCGACATGACTCGATTGAAATTTCTTTCATTGCTTCAAATTCATTGTACTAATCAAAATAAAACAAGAGTATGCACATATTGAGAATTATTCACGTAGAATTTGTTTTGAGTTCAGTAAATGAATATATTTTAAAACCTAAATGGCTTTAAAATATTGGTGGTGTATTTCTAAGTTATTACGATTTAAAAAGAATGTGTGTGGCTCTGTATTAGTATCAGCATAATAGTGTATCCGTTAATGAAGAATATTGCATACGCTTTGATTTTAATTGCACCATTTTTCTGTAACATGAATTTTAAAACTCTGTATATGAATGATGAAAATACCTAGGAAGGAAAAGCTGTGTTTAGTAGAGAGGAAGCACATGTACTAGAAATGTGCAAATTTGGGCGTAAAATATATTGCTTGGGTGAAGCATCAGAGATGTAGCACATACACTGGTGATTGAAACTACCAACTTACTAGAGACAACAATCTACAAACGTGAAAAAAAAACCACTAAATCGGTGCAATTGACGATGCTGTAGAAATAGAAAGTACTCTGTTTTTACCCCCCTGTATTTTTGTTCAAAGCATAATCTGCCCAACAGTGTCATGCCAGCCAAGAGAAGCACACGTTTTGATTAATTTACTTCGCTATTCTATTTCTGCTTCGGTACCACGCGTAGCCGTCGTAATAGTTTTCGGTAGTTGTGTTCAGTAAAACAATGTCCAGATTTCAGGGAGTCTGTTGGGATAACACCTTTGCCTTTCTCAGAGGCGATGACGTGTGTACTTCCACTGCTTATTCATAGTCTTCGTTTCAGGATCATACTGATGGTCCCAAGATTCCTCCATCATCACCAGCCTTTAAACAAAATACATCACAGTTCTTCTGACACATTGTCAACATGGTAGTGAACATTCCTATGTTTGTTCTCTGAGGTGGTGTAAGTAATCGCTAAACCACCTAGGAGATAGTAGACATATTCAGATGACCATGAAGTATGGTTGAAACTGAACCATACCCTTATCAGCCTGCTGTTACAGTATGTTTAGTGATGCCTATGTCCAAAAGCGCTAGATGCAGCACTTCTCAATCGTGTCAGCACGTCAAGATGGCTCTTCCCTTAGCTCGTCCTCAAAGCTTGTGTATCCACACTCGAACTATATTTTTCAGGTGAACAAATTGCTATAGGATGGAGGCCCATAGATAGTTTTAATTTATCACAAATTTGTGTAGCAGTTTTCTTATTACCAGGTGTCAACTGTTTGGGTACTTATTCCTTATGAAGTGTAATGCACTCTTTCGAAATGGGTGTCTATGATGTTCGTTTTGCGTTGCAGTCCAGTTCTTGTTTTTGTTCAGGTCAGCTGATACATCTAACGCTCTTTTAAAAAAAAAAAAAAAATCGTGGGCTTTTTTCGTCTGTGGATGCGCTCCTCCCGTCCTCAGCAACTCAGGGGCTAACTCCTTTATGAGAAGGAGAGTCAATATGCATTATATCTGTCGGTTCCTCATAATTCATTCACATCCGTGCCCTGTCACAGATCTCCTGAGCCGAAAAATTTTAGGGTTTGGACTTCCATGTTTGAATATCTCGCCACCACCAGTAACAAAATAAACCCATCAGGAATTAATTTTTGGTAGTACAGTATGAATTTCACGTTAAACAGATTTTGCTGTAGACCAATATTACACGGTTAAGCCGAAAATTTATTTTCCATGCATTACAGAACAAATTTTACGATTGATTTAATCAGGGCGCATAAGAACTTTGAGTATTTTAATTCGGGATTTACTGTATTCTGTTATTAATTACTTTTAAACTAAGGTTTAAAATCGTGAGTGTCTTTTCCGAAAGCGTGTATAATCGAACTGGTAAAAACCAAAAGGGTGCAAGTGCGTTTTATCAAGTTTTAAATATAAATTCTCATGAAAATAGAAAATTATTTCTGATTGCTCTTTCACAGTTACAAATTGTGTGTGTGTGTGTAGATTTTTACTGATAGCTCATATGAAAGTGTAATTTCTTACACTGAAAATAATAATGACCGTTTTAAAATCACCTGCACCACTCCATTAATACGATCACATTCACGCATTGTACTTACAACTTTACAAATATGTAGTGTTATCGTAGCTCTACGGGGAAAGAGAGTTACGATCGCTAATGCTAAATCATGTCTAAAATCAGGGACGAGAGGGATTTAATCATAGCTCAGGTAATATAAAGGTTTTGAAAGGATATACTAATATTTGGTATACTGTTGATACGCGGTTTCGGTATAGGAAACACACGGACTAATCAATCTTAATGGTCCCTTTCATAATACATAAATAAAGTAACACTTAATAGACGCAACGTTCCAGATCTAACACTTATAAAGCAACACACAGTAAGTATTATGAAATTCAACCCAGGATCTGGATGTTGGAGTCCAAAGCCTGGCGTCTTGCAGGACTCGAATTCACACCATTCGAGATCGGTGTTAGGCAGAACTTAGTCGAACGTACAGATGTTGTCTTGGAGAATAATCGATAGCCTGTAAGTTGGTGTAGGCTATGGCCAATGCTGGTAACAACTGCTGGGCGGTTGGCGAATCTCCGAACACGTATCGCCGGGAGTCGATGTCAAGATTAGCAGGCGGGTGCACGAGAGAGAAGCTGTTCTGTTCCTCACTATGGATGGTGCATTCTGATCAATCGCAGGCGATCTCCACTGCCTGGAAACGTGCAGGTGTGTTCAGTCATCGATTTCCTTTGGCAGAACCAATATCGCTGAGTCGTCCTCCTCCGTTCGTGATTTCTTCATAATTATGTAAAGTAAAAGTCCTTGCGTTTGCAGAAACCTGATACTAAAACACTCATTGTTAGTCTCTCTCTCTCTCTCTCTCTCTCTCTCTCTCTCTCTCTCTCTCTCTATCTCTATCTCTCTCTATCTCTCTCTCTCTCTCGAATGAGGTAAATGTGCAGGTGTTTTAATTAACCATTTGGATGTGTATTTTCCCTGTTGCCTTAGCTAAATAGATATGATTGCCCTTTTGTGTATCGCTTATAGGAAGCAAATATACCAACCATATATTTTCTGTTTTTCTTTTCATAAATATGTGATTTTGGCACATTAATACAAAAATGATTTAAACTATTTTACACCTCTTTACTGCTACTATAGCAGCAGTAGTTTCATTTAATTTCCAAACAGGACAGTCGTAGGTATGTAACTCGCTTGTAAACTTCACTGTAATAATAAGTAAATGCTGGCAAGCTCTCCTTAATTACTGACGTGAACAGAAGCGGCAATTACAAATTAGGTTTAGAGTGGTTAGACTGTTAGGTTGAGTAGTTTCAAGGGTAAGACGCATTCATTGCCTGTACTTCCGAATGATGAGTACCAACATTTCCTGTGTGTAATGATAACATACTGATGTCTTTCTGTATTTGTTCGTGCTATGTTGCTGTTAATACTGCTTTATCAAACGTTAAATCATCTATTGAGAGAAGACGTTTCCTGAGATTGTTATCCAATACACCGAAAATCAATTGGTCAATCAGTGCATCCTCTGTAAACGATGCAAATTTGCACTTAATTATTTGTTTGACTTTTTATAGCATTTATTGGTTTAGTGGACCTTTCTATTCTAAAATTAGTTTTTACAGAAAATAAGGAGATAAAGCATTTTCCAAATCTTGGTAATTAACGTCATTCGTTTTCTTGGGACTCACTTTATTCTGAAGTCTTTAATACGTTTTCTCATCAATCGGGGGTAAATCGGATTTCTCATTGTCGTTTATTCATGTACAAGACAATAGAACGAATCATTCGAGATAGCATCCTATCTTGTCCACTTGAGGATAATAAGCTGGATGTTGTTGTATCTGTCTTAACACTATTCACTTACAAATATTTGGAAGCTGCACTTTGTGGACTCGATACCAACAATCTCTTTCGCCACTGATAAAAGTTAAACTTATATATCATTGATTCTCACAATTGGATATTCTTTTATTCTGAACAGTCATCGAGTCGTAACTGGAAGTACGACCAAAATCTCTTCATTATTACAAAGGTATTCTGAAATGATCAGATTTTCTATTCTAACCATCCTCTCAGTACAGTGCGAATCGTTATTCATTAACTGACAGATCTCTCTCTCTTTAAATACAGTTAACTACTTGGTCTGGATTTCCCTTCCACATGATATTTCGATATCGAGTGACAACTTCCGTATTCGCGTTGTCTAGTTATTTTGCTTAATTCTCTGTTTGCTCGAGAGAGGTGAAAATCCTTGGTAAACAGGCGGAATATGATTGCAAATCTTTCACTTTTTATTACAGTAATTTTGAATTTATTTTATGACCTTGAGGCATCTAGGGCTCAGACCGAAGGGTAGGGGAAAAGATGTGGGAAGGAGTCTGCGAGGGCCTGAATTGAAGATAGCGCCTCAGTATCTGCGTGGTGTGACAGAAAAAAGAAACTGGAAAAACCTCCGTCAGAGTAGTCTTCCGGTGGAATTAAACCCAGGACCTCTCGAATGTAAAGTCAACGCTCTATCCCTGAGCTACGGCAATTCGCTGATGATAATAGTGAATGTTTTTGGATGTCCAGTGTACAAAGCGATGAAGGCACTACAGGTATCCTGTGGTAATTTGAACGTAATTGCAGCCATCTGATTTTTAAGGTGATTGTGCAGGCGAAAAGAACTATTTCGACTAATTTTAGTTGCGTAAAACGTCTAGAATCTTCCAAGTTTCACCCAATCTTCAGGAACATACATATATTGAGTTTTTAGTTAGTTGTTCAAGGTAAAATCTGCCCCATTTTTAAATAATTGTGCCTATACATAAGAAATTTAGTTTTGATAAGGAGTTGGTAATTTACGAGAAGAAACAATAACTAAATTTTTATTGTTGTTTTGATCTCAATAACTTTCACTGTACGCGACAAGAGCCTCAACATTTTCAAAAAGACTGCATATAATGCAATAAACAAGATGCTATTTCATCTGCAGCACGTGATGCCACGTCTTCAGACCTACATACATAAAACCCCTGCTCGTTTTGCAGTTTCGTATTTCAAAGTGCAAAGTTCTGTTGCAGGTGCTGGGAGGGTTTGCTGTAAATCAAATGTTATCATTGCGTATGTGCTCTTTCTTCCATCATTATCCTGTCTCATATCACGAGCTTGTTCTACTTTGGCGAGTTTCCAACGCCTCATCCATGGGTCATGCCATGCCAAATCATCACAAATCGACCATCTTATCTCAGATTTATTTAATTTTGTGTTTTGATAGGTATCTGAGAGAAATGAAATTGTGCGAAATGTTGATGTATTGCGTACTTTTTCGGTTTTGACTATTTTGCAAAATCGTCTATTTTCGGTAACATGCACCCAAGTAAGTGTTAACTGTTCCTATCGTAATTGGGATATATAAAATATTTTTCGTATTATTTGAAATATCTTTTCAACGATATATCAAAAGATCAAAGTTCTGTTAATATGTGTTCAAGGTTTTATTTTCGAAAGCCTGAAGTTGACATCTTAATTTCGCATATAATGAAAACAAACACCTAAGCTGGTTTTACTAACCAATGGTCTTTAACTTTTTGTAAAATTAAAAAATGCGTTGATAGTGTCTCGTATGTGACCAAATTGGAAACTCCACCCCTCTGGAGTAAATTGACTGATCTGAACTTGAACGTGTTGTGTGTTGGTAAGTGCAGCATGACTTCGAAAGTGAACCGCTTATGGGAAGGGTACATCGTGGCACTTTTCCATGCCATATATTCCGTCTTCCAAATCCACAAGCAGTGCACACAAAATAGAGGCACTGTGGGACTAACTTCTCTCAAGTGCATTATCAAACTTTATAAGAATCAACAGGTTCCAAATATCCGTTCGCCCACCCGACAGTCAAGAATGCGACCCTCCGCTGTAGTGATACCACCTGGGGCGCGAAGATAACGTCAGATGATCATCCAGGGAAATCCACCACCACAACGGGCGATGGCCACACTAGTGCATGTGTCCCAGAGAACTGTCAACCGCACCCTGCGTGAAAAACTACATCTCCAAAAGATGACAAAAGGGTGGGGCATGACCTAACAGGTCCATCGTCGTGAACTCAAAACGAACTGCAGACGGCTCTGTGAAGGCCATTTATCCGATGACAAATGGAAGTATTTGGCGAGCATGGATGCATCTGTCCGACTGTGGTCGCAATCGCTCAGTCACGTACAAATCGACCGTTCTGAGTTCTTCCGCCAGTGCAGGGAAGCATACCTAAAGGAATTTACGGTGGTGGTGGGATACAGTTATAAGGGCAAATTGACATTGCGTAAGGTGGCCAACAACTGCAAAATTGACTTTCCTATCAGCAACACACAATACTGACCCCATTTTCTACAGAAGACTTGCCTCGTCTGTATGGAAATCACGTACATCTCTACGTGCACCAAGACAAGGCCTCATCCTCATCACATACTCCGCATGTATACGTGCTGCATTCTGTCACACAATGGCAGTAACTACTGGAATCACAACTATCCCGTAGTGAAATCTCCAGATGCGAGTCCCATGGATTCATGTGACTTTGGTCTTATCGAGAGAGCACTTTCCTTACGTCGTGTAACAACCACTCTGCAGGGACTATGGAAAGCATGTAAGGAGGAATGGCAGAAGATTCCTATGCCTGTGCTGCATATAAACCTGTTTGTAGGGCCATTGTCCGGAGTCGAGGCGGTCACAGAGAGGCCAACAGATGGTGGGGACATGGATTTTTGTAAGATAAAAAAATGCATCGCTGGGATTCGAACCCGGATCCACTGATCAGCTATTCGATGCTGTAATTACTAGACCAAGCTGGTAATTCCCCAGCTGCTGTTTGTGTTGTTTTTATGGTTCAGTAGTACTGCGCGAGAGTAAAACAGCCTCAATAAGACATTCTATGCTAAGAAATAGTCTTCACGTGCAGTGAGTGTTGGGTGTCGAGAAAGCAACGACAAAGGATCTCGTTGGTCCTTGTTGGCTTACGGCAGTGTGTGTGGGGTAACCACTTGCTCAACTTGTACACCTTCCCTATGCGGTGTAGGCGAAGTCTGACAATTTCATCAACAACCTGGAAGCGTTCGTAAAGGTCACCAGACGTTAGGCTAGTGTCCGGTTCTATGGCCACTTTCAGGGACTGGGTGCCCACTGCGGGGTTCATCACACAGGGACGAAACTCCCGATCTGAATTTATAGAACCAATGCCTGGCGGTGCGTTCGTTTACAGCATTATCGCCAAAGGCTTTACGTATTCGGTGACTTGATTCGGCCGTTTACAAGCTCATCTTAGTTATAAAGCAAACAACCCCGAACACTGCTTTGCCACTACTCGAACTAAGACAGAAAATAATAAAGCGCCTTCCTTGGACACGTTCAATGTTCCCACTCCCACCCCCGATCGGTTTTCCAGCACCTGAGGCACTTATTTCGATATCAGTGATCACGTCTTCCCATGCGATGTCAAACACGGCAAGAACTTTTTTGTTTATCTTGTATATTTGTTTTTGACTAAAGTGGAAGGTTTGCATCTACGTTATATTCAGGGTCAGACGTCAATTTAAGTGACTTTGCATACATATTAATGCAACGTTGACCTTTTGATTTATCGTTGGAAAATGCATTTCGTTAGCTTTCAGACTAATAAAATTATTATTCTATCCAAATTAGGATAGGAACAATGACCACTTACATGGGCCATATTACTGAAAAGAATTGTTATATATATATATATATACAGTAGCGAAGCGTACAGAGCGGCGGTGTTTCAGTGGTAGAGCGTTGGCTTAGCTTTCAGGAGGTCCTGGGATCTATCCCAACAGCCGACCATCCTGAGGTGGTTGTTTTTTTCCTCAGTCATACCAGATGGTACCTACAAACTAAACTCTTTTCGTCTAACTTCTAACATCCTCTCTCCCACCCTATCCTGGCCTGAGATGACAAAAAAATCAAATTTTGTAGTGAAGCGTGGATATACATACTATCCCTGTGATGCCCTGCATTGTTTTGCCCATGGGTCACATTAAAATTTAGTACGATCTTCAGGGCCAAAGGATCCTATGACAAATCGTACGCGTCGTGTAATTGCAGCTTTTAAATGCCAATATCGCAAACGTGAGAAAATCTTTCACACATACAGATAGTTAATGTTTGTAAAAAAAACAATAATAGCAAAAGGCTAAAATCAAAGAATTATATTATTATTTTGGTACTTACAATTTATTAGTGCGCTATGAGGCGGGCCTACCTAATCCAGTAGGTAGGACATTACTGTATTATGCAATGTTAAGAACAGCGTTTTTGGAAATCAAAAGTATTTTTTCTATATTGTTACTAGTACCTATTTTTTATCCTGAAAATATAGGATACTATTAAAAACAAAATCAGCAAAGATGTTTGGCGGAAGGATGCAAGTCGCTTACCTTGATATGGGTAGACCAAACCCCGGATGCAACAGTTAAACTGAAGCCA
>JAGDQP010005143.1:60343-80337 GCA_022664845.1 Lepisma saccharinum
GTGTTTATGTCACACTCACTTATTGACCTACTTGCTGTCCCATTACGATATGAATGGTCAAGGGTGAGTCTACATTAGGCCAAATTTCTGTGCGTGCACATGTTGGTGAGGACTGTCTCAGAACGACGAAATCTTCGATCGTTTCTTTCCTACTCTGGACTTCGAACACAGAAAACATGACAAAGAGAATATATTCGCATAATTACTTACTGCAGTTTGGCCGAGTTCACTTTTTTAGGGGGAAGTGGGGCCAGATAAATGATAAAATGAATTTTATGGGCGGTAAATGTGGGGCCAGAGTTCACTACAATAGGCTTAAACACTTACAGAAAATAACATCTAAAAGAGCCGAAATTTGCATGTGTTGTCTTAATCAGTTTGCAATATTACTGCTAACACTTCACAGGTTGCCAGATACTATAATTACGTTAATTGTATGTGTTTATATTCAACCAGATGTACTCACAGCATGAAATATTTTCGATACATTATAAAAACATTTTCGAAACAATTTCTGAAAAATGATAGAAAAATATTATTTTTCATAGCGGCAAGAATTTTAACTTCAAGACGTTATTTTGTAAAGATTTTCATTAATGATATATTTTTTACAAAAAAAAAAGAATCACAATATTGTAACGTTCAAGTGCCGCGCCACGTGCTCAGCACGTGTCGCTCATAATCAAAATATAAACAAGATAGTAGTGTGTACTACGTGTGTGATACGAGTGTTACAACACAAACAATCAAGAGGAAACGTAAACAGCGCAGACGTGAGTTTCATCAAGAAGCCACCGATGGAGCTACCACCGATACACCAATGTAAGCCATCACTTCCCCGGGTGATCACTTCTCTCCTCTTTCCTAGTACTCAGTTGCTTCGGACTGGTACACTCCTTCCTACCTGTACACTCAGTGGCTGTCGGACTGGAGGGTTTCCTATCCTGCTCACTCTGTTGCTGTCGGACAGGTGGGCTACCTAATTGAACCTGTGCTCAGTTGCTGTGGACTGGCACAAAATCCGGTACTCAGTTGCTGACGGACTGGTACCTTCCTTCCTGCACTCAGTTGCTGCGGACTGGTGCTATACCAAATCCTTCTCTCTTCTACGAGGCCAACACCCTAGAAGAAGAAGCCAGAAAAGATAGAACTTTTCAGTGTGTATAATTACTTTGGTACGGGAGACTCTTTTTATTAATCTAAAGAACTTATATTATTTTTATAATAAAACTGGTGATTGGCAAAACTCATACCCCGTATATCTCCACAAACAACAGGGTGTTCCTAAAGGAACATTATGATATATACTATTCCGGTATTTCATCCTTTTGCTGCCATGTGCTTGAAAAAAAAAATACTTGCATGTGTTTTGTCAACATGTATAATAATACTTTTCATAAACCTATATTTAACAACATTGAAGTTTATCAACACATAATTTCGAGGTATATCCCACAAAGCCTATGAAAATAATTATAATTCTCAGTATCTGGCGATGTTGTAAACAGTGATAACAGAAACATAGCAAAATAAGTTGTGGCAGCTTATAAATCATTTCAGGTCTGTTAAATGCTTTTATATGTTTAAGCGTACTGTAGTGCATTGTGCCAACAAATGTACTACTTTGTGTAGTAAATATTAACGCCTGTGCATTCACTTCGTCTCGCTTTCTATTTTTAAAGTTCGGAGTAGCAAAGAAGTGACCGATGATTTCGCCGTTCTAAGACAGTCCTAACCTACATGTACGACGAATAGAAATTTGGCCTAACGTAGTACCTAAAACTCAATGTTGGAACGAGATTGTGCTTTGAATGTTTTTGTTTTTAAAGGTCGTACGGTTAATGAAAGCAGGTTCGTTCAGTGGGAGAAGCAATAATTGAAACAGCCGGTCCTGTAGGGTTGCCAATCTGTGGATATTAGGTAGAAGATAAGCATTTGGAGTTTCCAGCATTGCAAAGCCATAGAATGGAGATAATTGAGTGGAAATAACCTTTCAAGCAGTTCAGGGAATTACTGAAAAAAAACGCCCCTAACCTGAAAAAAAATGCATTTTTTTTTTAATTTGTGCTGAACATCAAAAGTTGACGCCGTTTAAAGCATGAGTTTTTTTTATTATTATTATTATTTATTTGCCCGCACAGAAATTTTGCAGGAATACAAAGTGAAAGATCATATTTTTTTTTACTTTCTGAGTCATTGTTACCATTTTTCACCTAGCGAACGGTTACAAAGTTGTAAATTTCAGCTCTTATCAGAAAAACGATTTTGAAAAGATGATGATTTCCATTTAGGGTGAGGGGAAAGTGGAAACACCCTGGTAAGTTGAAAATAGCTGGATAGAATAAGACCAAATATTGGATATTATTGATGGGGGATGGGCGACCATCATCGGGCATATTGTTTTAGGCTAGCTTGTTCTCAGAAATTCAAATGTAGAGTTGCTTTTTACCTACGTTTGTTTAGGAAATAGGGCTATTTGGCGATGGTGCGACTTCTTATTTTTGTTTTATAGACATCAGTCAGAATCAAAACCAACGAATTTCTCAAATTCTTTCCTAGTGATACATTTCCAGTCAGTACCATAAACAATCTATCCCTGTTTATTTGTCCACTTGCAAATGCTGTTAATCAGAGGCACACGAAAAAAGCTAAATGCAGAAAGTTCATCATCCAAATTTCTCAGTGAATAACGAGTAGGTCCTGATTTTTCATAAATGATATGTGTTTTGAACACGACCTTGACTTGATTTTGGCTGATGCGACTGCCATCCAATATTGTAGTAGAAGGGTCTGCAATTTTGCCCAATGCTAAACGCCGTAACAGTGGATCAGGTTCACTTACATCAACCTCACCTGCTTCCACATATTCTGATTCATCATCATCTGATGGAACAGACTCGCTACCTGAAACCTCATTGTAAGAACACAGTTCATGCATATATTTTTCAATGTTCTCATTGCTTAGGCCCTGTTCTTGTGTTATCATTTTCACCAAGAAAATTTGATTTGCTACTTGCTAGATAATTTGGCAATACTAATATGGACTCTAAATCACAGGGATCGCATGTGCATTTCGTGAGTACCAAATTGAAAATGCATTGTGTACTTCCTGATAATATAACAAAATACTTTTATTTCAGTTAGAAGAAGTGTCTTGAATCTAGGCACAAATATGTGCAAGTACGTGTAACATTCTTCTGTCAAGGCATATTGAAAGGAACTAGGTTTTTATTTTTCATATGTGTTTTCGATATATTTTAGTATACTTTCCGTCTTGATATCTATCGCCCAACTTTATTAACTCTAACAATAGACATATAACGGTTGAATCAATGTTAGAAGATATTTGTTGCTGGCTGTTAAATTGAAAAGAAAACGAACTACCTCGAAGGATATGTAACCTCTGGAGTGTAAAAATATTGTGTGAATATGTTCGGTACGCCGTGTTTTATATATATATATTATTCAATCCTACAGTCAAATAAACAGAAGTAATTAGAACACCATACCAGTCATACAAAATCATCCCTTATATTAGCTGCCATTATAAACTGAAAACACTTTGTCTACAACTATTCAACTTGCACTAACACTCTGAGGATAGTGGGAAACACCACCGTCTCAATAAATATGCAAATAATGAGCAAAAATAGCATGTTGCTAATTATATATCTGCAGTTCAAAAACGATCCATTGCCGAAAACTAGGGATAATAGGCTCCACATCAACCATATTTATATATTTTAGTCAGATCAAAATAAACCATGCTATGATCTTATTTTTGGTCCTATGATAGAATTTGTATGACGGACGTGTCATTAATTTCATAAATAAGTACTCAGAGGATATTTGACAAACAATCACATTGATTTTACTCTCTATATACATTATAATAGAATTAAACTTTGCACACTTTGTAGCATAATGCTGTATTGTATCTTCATTGTTACATTCTACACACAAAGCGTCTTGTATAATGTTCAGTTGTTTTAATTTAACCTTATATGGTATAATGTCATTGACAATAGAATACCATTCATTGGTAGAGTAAGGATAGTCTTTAATTAATCGGTTTTTTATTTTTTTCATTTTCGGTTACCAGTAACAGGGTAATGGATATGTAACAAATATTGAAAACACTGTTTTACCGTCCACTCTTATCAATATGGTTGGCTACTACATATGCAAGATTTAGATGTACATCAGCCATTTCAGCTGCCAAATGTTGCCATGGCTGAATATTTATAGGTACCGCCAACTTTACAAAATGTAGAATAATTTGGGTATATTTCAACCAAACATTGTTTTTACTATTAAGAATACATTGGCTAGTGCGATGTACACGTAAGACAAGGCTTTGTAATTGAACCTGTTTCAAATTTAACCCGCCATATTCTCCTGGTAAATAAAGTTGTTCATGGGCTATTTTTAAAGTATAGCCTTGCCAAATGAAAAGAAAAAAACTTTATACTTCAGCACTGATGCTGTACTGTATATAAACTCTTAGGCAGTGGAAATAAGTGCAAAATAAAATACATTTTACAGAACACGTAGATATTAAGAAATTACACACGCGCCTGTAAGGTAGAAAATACTGATTTATATTTTATTTAGTCAATAATAATTTTTTTGATTAATTTCAGAGTAGTAGCAAAATAGGATTTGCGAAAACTGATATGCCATTCAAAACCAAGAATCTTCAACTGCGTATCAGTTGGAAAATGCATACGAAAAGCAGTATGATACTTTTTTGAAAGCAACAAAAGTTTCGATTTATGCACATTTAGCTGTAACCCTGTAACATTCCTTAACTGTCGAAAAAGGCTTTCAATGGTGGTGAGTTCACTTTGTGTCCTAATAATGATGTTAATATCATCAATATATGCGAAGAACTTAAAACATGCCCCTCTAAATTCCCAGTGTACAAGCTGAGCTGAAATATAATTCAAAATTGGCGTCAGAATTAAACTAAACACCACCGCCGCTTCAGATGGGATGAGACCCCATCCATACGCCCCTATTAACAAGAATAGGAGTAGAAATGCTACCATTGACACTTAATTTAATTGTGTGCTTAGACAGAAAAGCACCATACGTAGAAAGAAAAGATGGTGGAAAACCCATCTGTAAAACCGCAAAATTTTCTGCTTTCAGTATGGTGGACACCAATTTCGCGTGGCCTCTAAAGTCTAATGTAAGGAATTTTAAAGGAATTTTCGTCCCTTTAATCCTTCAAATATACGCATGAGATGCCCAAATATACTCTCATAATTGTTCTGAAGGACGTGCAACCTTTTATATAGTATAGGTATATAAGGTACATATAAGAGAAGGCCGGATAGGCAATATAATATGTAAAATTTAAATAAAAAGAACAGGGATTATACTTAATATTTGACGAAAATCACGTTAACAATACACACTAAACACTGTAGAGTTGCTTATAATTTTCGCACATGCGTCATCAGTAGAAGACAATAAAGATGTTCGTTTCACACTCGTTCACAACTTAGTGACAGAAAAACAACATGGCGGACGCCCACATGAAAAACAAGTGACGACGGTCTGCGCGTGCGCAAGTACTCATGGGAAAGGAAGTGGTATTTTGTGTTGCAAATTAGGCCGGGTACAGAAAAAAAATCAAAGAACTGGGACTCAGTGAGGGAAACGTAGTCAGGAAAGTGGAATCCAATATAGAAAACGCAGTCGGAGAAAGTGGGATACAGTATAGAAAAATTGTGTGAAACGAACTTCTTTCCTCCGAATCTCAACACGATTCTCACCAGAACTGGACCTGTCCCGCCCCGTCCCCTCAAACCTAGCAAGTGCAATCGACTCTGCTACAAAACGTGTCCTATTTTTGATCCCAGTCTTTCCTTCGTACATCGTGTCACTCAAAAGACGTACTCTTTCCGACACTGGCAGTTGCGTATTTTCCAACCTCGTTTATCTCCTACTCTGTAACCTATGTTCCGCCTTCTACGTTGCGAAACCCAAACTCCTCTTCTAAAATTCCGCATCAACAACCATCGCTACTCCTCCAAATATCAACTTCCGCACCTGAACAGACTTCCTATCATGGCTGCAACTTTGACGAAACCTTTCGAGTCAGAATCCTGAAAGTCCTGAACCCTGACTCACCTTCCACAGTTAGAAAGAGATGGGAGCAGACGTACATCTCTATCCTTTCCGCAAACCCTGAACCCGGCCTCAGCTGCCTGTAACTCCCTGCAGCACAGTGTCGACTTCTTCCTTTCTCTTATTTGTTCCATCCCTGTTGCAGTTGTATTCTATTTTTCTACATTGTTTCTTTGTTCTCCCCTTCTTTATTATTATCATCCCCCCTCTGATTCTGCACCCTCTTATTCCCTCAGGAAGCCCCTTACCTGCTCCTAGTAACCTTCGCACTTTCTTCTCCATTTGGTGTATTCTCCGTCCCATCTAGTCATTTTCCCGCCTCCATAACCTGTCCATACTGTCACCCTGCATTCTGCTGACAATATGGCGTTTCCTTAACACCAGTCCCGCACGCAAGTCGAGAGCCCACATGGAGACACTTCCGGTACGGCTCAGCACTTTTGCGTATACCCACCGCTAACCGGGGGCTCCCTTCGGACGCACCGTGCTGCCCTGGTGGGTTTATATACACCATAGCTTTTAGTGGCCTCTTTTAAAATTATAAATCAGAACTTTTATTAAATTTCCTTCCGTGTATTTACATAAAAAACGAAAAAACTTTAATTTTCTTTTCTTTTTTTAAAAAAAAAATATATGTAAAAAACTGACTCCAGGGTTCGAACCAGCACCTTCGGATCAGCTTCCCGATGCGTTAGCCACAAGACCAAACTTGAGCTGCCGGATTGAGCGTTTCTCGGTGTTCAAGCTACGCGAGAGTGTGCTATTCGTACCGGAAGTGTTTCCACATGAGTTCTATTCATAACAGAAGCCAGTCCAAATAGTTCTGAAAAAAATATTGCGTCCCGCACCTGTCCATTTTCTCTCCTATCAGTTGAAAACGCTGTTACGAAACGTACTACTTTTCTATTAAGTTTGTGATATTATTGTACAACTGTCTCAATAATCTACCATGTAAGTATCCTTTTTTCCTACCTGTTTTACCATTATATATATATATATATATACAGGGTAAGTCAAAATGATGGACCCGATTTCATAAATTTATTTTGTGAAATATAATGAACATATCTTAATGTGAGCTACGCGCAAGGAAAGGCAAAAGTTCAAAGTTTAGTTTATGTCCCGCGTGGTTGCATTGTCTACCGCTACGCGGCGCTGGAAGCAGTTAACGAAAATGGCGCTGACTGGAGAGCAGAAATCGTTCTGTGTGCTGGATTACCATGTAAACAACTCTGTGATGAGTGTTCAACGGCATTTCCGTACCAAGTATGGCAGAGACCCACCTACTGGAAAAACCATTCGTACGTGGTATGAAAAATTCAGAGATACGGGCTGCATCTGTAAGCGAAAATCGACTGGCCGTCCTTCAGCTGAGGAAGAGACAGTGGAACGTGTTCGCGCCAGTTTTGTGCGGAGTCCACAGAAGTCTACCTACCGGGCAGCGAGGGAACTTGAAATGCCACAGAAAACTGTATGGCGAATTCTGCGGAAACGTTTACAAATGAAATCCTATCGCTTGCAACTGCTACAAGCCTTAAGAGACACTGATTATGTTGCTCGAGCGTCTTTCTGTGCTGATTTTCTCACGTTAATGGAAGAGGATGGGTTCGCCGAAAGGTTACGTTACAGCGATGAAGCGGTGTTTCACCTTTCTGGGAATGTGAATAGACACAACGTAAGGATCTGGGGAACTGATAATCCCCACGCAGTTGTGGAACACCAACGCGATTCACCCAAGGTGAATGTGTTTTGTGCCATTTCCCCTGAAAAGATTTATGGGCCCTTTTTCTTCCTTAAACCTATTGTGACAGGACATGTTTTTCTTGATATGCTGCAACAATGGCTCCTTCCACAGCTCGAAGAGGATAGTGCAGATTTTATTCTTCAATTGGATGGTGCCCCTCCGCATTACCATGGCAGCGTTCGGGATCATCTCAATGAGGCATTGCCACAGCGCTGGATAGGCCGTGCATCTCAGGAGGATCGAGTTCTCATTCGTTGGCCACCTCGTTCCCCCGATCTGACCCCGTGTGATTTCTTTTTGTGGGGTTTCATAAAGGATCGTGTTTACGTACCACCACTTCCAACAACATTGGGTGACCTTCGCGCCCGCATCACAGCAGCCATTGCAGAGATTGACCGTGACACACTACACAAGGTTTGGCAGGAGATAGACTATCGGCTTGATGTGTATCGTGTTACGCGAGGTGCTCACATAGAGCACTTGTGATGTGACTGAAAAAAACTTTGAGAGTTACCCTTCTTACCACATGTATTACATTCAGATATGTTCATTATATTTCACAAAATAAATTTATGAAATCGGGTACATCATTTTGACTTACCCTGTATATATATATATATATATATATATATATCACAGTGTGAGGTAAGGCATCGGTTCCATTCACACCAGTCGTAGATTCTGCTATTCTAAGGATATCTCCCCATATGCAATGTGTTGTCTGTATGACTTGTGGAGTTGTGCCAATTGCTTTAGTTGTGTGTTTCTTGCGCCAGGCTAACTTCTCCAAGGTTCTGGATTCTAATCCCTGTTGGAGCATGGTTGTTTGTGGAATTTAGAAATTTAGCAGCTAATGGAATCGTGACGGACCGAAGTCATTAGTAACTGGACCAAAAATACATACCAAAGATTTTATCGTGTACTGGATTAACATGTGCTAAATATCCCGTTTGTAAATACGGGTTTTCTAGCTGTGTGGCTAGTTTGGCATTTCTGCTTACTATTTAGAAGCTAAGTCTTGATCTGTTTTGTGAATGGATGAGTGTGTACACCATGTGTACATTATATATACATATCACTAACAATTAAGGCTCAGTCGCAGTGAGTTTTCCCACCTTTTTCGTTTAACGTCAATTATACAAAATTCATTGCAGATAAAATTAACGTGCTTGCCAAGTTTGATTTTTGTGCGTAGACAAAGTATTTAGCGTGTAGAATCAGAAAAAGTTAGGTGTCAATTTTTTTCGTTCTCGTCTATTTTTTCAATATGGCGAACGCCAATTTCACATGGCCGGTACAGGCACTTGTATTTTTTTTTTAAAGAAACACTTCTTTTTAACCCATTCTCTCTGTTTAATATCAATATACCTTTCATAATTCATATTGTACAATTTTTAGAGCTCTTTCGGTTATTTAAATATTTATTTGTAATTTCCGCAATATGCTTGTATTATGTATTTTGGAGAAGTTCTTTCTGAGGAGTGGAATGAAATTGTCAATCAGAAATCATTGCATCGCAAATAATGGCCAGATTTACAGTGGAAAGGAGCTGCTATAAGGCCATTAAGCACGTCTAGTGGTCGTTAGGAAACTGGATATGTATGTTAAACACAATATGGCCATATTACAGACAGTCGTTTGATATTCGCCATTAATTATCTATCAGAGTACATTTTGTTTGAAATATGCACAAGGATTAAAGTTTCATTAATAGCTGCTGCTCCCAATAAACGACCATATCAAGTCCATATTTGTAAATAAATTAACGTCAACAGTGTAACTTGGAGCAGCAAGTTCACACGGTTGCAGCTACCTGAAACAACTTTGAAATTGCGAGAATTTTCACTACTATTGGTTTCCAGTGAAATATAAGCGGTGCTGCTTATATTTCGCTTATTTACTTGTTCCAGTTTTTTAAGATTTCCAGTCGGTCCTCACGAGTCGGCTTGGTTCCTTGCAGGACCTCGTCAGGATAATCTTGGCATGCTAGACCATTTTCTTTGTGACCTCCGGACTGAAGTTGGCCTTGCTGTCCTCCAAGGCAGATTCCCACTTTTCTACCAACTTCGTTATTAAATGTTTCTAGTGTTTGGTAACCTCGTTGATATTTAGTTTTGCCGTGCGTAGTATAGTTCTGATATTCTCTTCGAAATTTGTTGGTGCTTTGGTGAACTCGACCAAATTCTAGTCAGGTCTCTGGAGTCTTATATTAGGTATGCTGTCTCGTATTCTCTCCTGATCACAGACTCGTAGTGCTGGCCAAGATGATGCTTGCATAACAAATTGCCCAGTGTCCTAAAAGATTCCTCCTGCTTACCTCTCAACTGTTATATAAGGTAAGCAAGAAAATTCTGTCGCTTTTTCACCCACCACCTTCGAACATTGATATGTCACCTAAGACGTATCTGGAAGATCAAAATTAGTCCCCATCAGCATCGACGACCTTCTGCCAACGTTCTGGAAGACCATGGATTCCATCGCGGTAGAACTTGGTGGGCCGTGAAGCGAAGAAGGTATCAAGTGCATTTTGCATCTCCACTAGGGATTTGAACTGGCGTCCTCTAAGGTGATTGTCCAAGGAATGGAACAGGTGAAAATCGGACGGTGCAATGTCCGGGGAGTATGGCGGATGCAATAGTGTTTCCCATCCAAGGCGTAGAATGGTGTCCGGGTCATCCTAGCCACGTGGGGCTTAGCGTTGTCCTGTAACAGGAGGACCTCTTTGTGATTCAGAAGCACTGGCTCCAGAGTTTTGAGATTTTCTTGAACACGGCTCAACTGCTGACAGTACACAGTTGCATTGATGCTCTGACCAGCTGGTAGCAGTTCCCGATGCACGATGCCGCGAGCAGTCCACCAAGCACACAGGAGGACCTTCTTCTGGTGCAGTGCTGGTTTCGGCTGTTTTGGAACCGGTTCATGGGATGCTAACCAATGATGACGGCGCCGTGGAGCTTCGTACAGGACCCACTTCTCATCACATGTCAACAACCTGTCCAGAAATGGCTCCTTCCTCAGACGAGACAGCAAAGAAACACAGGTGTCTACTCGCGTTGCCTTCTGGCCCGGAGCCAAATCATGTGGGACCCATCGACCGAACTTGTAGTACTTCCCAAGTTGATGGAGGTGCTGCCGAATGGTTTCTCCACTCACAGTAAATTGTAGTCCCAGATCCTCACATGTCTGGCCACTGTTCGCCTCAATTGCTGCCTGAAGATCTTCATTTGGTACCTGTGTTTGTCTTCCTGCACGTAGTGCGTCTAAGAGTGTTTCGTCACCGTCCTTAAACTTGGTAAACCACCGCTGCACTGTCCGCGTAGTCACGACACCCTCACCAAAGTCCTGGCATATCTTCCGCCCCGCTGCAGCTGCGTTTGACCCCAGTTTGAACTTGTACAGCATACACGCCCTTATGACACTCTGCGGAGGTCCCATGTTCACTCTGTCTTTCCGCACGTTCACGGTGTAACTGCACTGCCAGAACCAGGTAGTATGTTGGCTATACCCACACCAACAACTGACCTTCGCCTGATCTCCATTCGCATTCAACCCACGGTGTGAGGGCCAATTGAACACAGACCTCCACAAAAAGCGACAAAACTTTCTTGGTTCCCTTTATAGTTTGGTCTCGAGGGACCCAGGTTGTCACTGTTGGCTTGCCTGGAGCTTCTGGGGTAGGATCAACTCTACTCCTGTGCTTCTGCCTTCGCTCTCTCCTTGTTTCGCAACCTGCATGTCTTGTATGTCGTTCCGGGTGACATTCAGCTCAGGTAGTTTCATGGAGAATTCTTCTTCAATTGTTTCCATCTTATACTAAAAAGTACTGTTATTAAAGATAAGTTTCCTAAGTAAGGTTGCGTGTTTTTGCTAGTTAGCGTACTAAGAAGTACACGCATGCTAACCTGACTTTGCAGCAATTGGAAACCAATAGTAGTGAAAATTCTCGCAATTTCAAAGTTGTTCCAGGTAGCTGCAACCGTGTGAACTTGCTGCTCCAAGTTACACCGCTGACATCTGTTGACGTTAATTTATCTACAAATATGGTCGTTTATTGGGAGCAGCAGCTAATAATGAAGCTTTGTGCGTATTTCAAACAAAATGTAGTTTGATAGATAATTAATTGCGAATATCAAACGACTGTCTGTAATATGGCCATATTGTGTTTAACATACATATCCAGTTTCCTAACGACCACTAGACGTGCTTAATGGCCTTATGGCAGCTCCTTTCCACTGTAAATCTGGCCATTGTTTGTGATGCAATGATTTCTGATTGACAATTTCATTCCACTCCTCAGAAAGAACTTCTCTAAAATACATAATACAAGCATTTGCGGAAATTATAAATAAATACTGAAATAATCGAAAGAGCTCTAAAAATTGTACAATATGTATTATAAAAGGTATATTGATATTAAACAAAGAGAGAGTGGTTTTAAAAGAAGTGAGTTTCTTTTTAAAATGGCATACATGAGCCTGTACCGGCCATGTGAAATTGGCGTTCGCCATGTTGGCCGCCATATTAAAATAGTATATGAAAACAAAAGCGAAAAATATTGGCACCTAACTATTTCTGATTCTACACACCAATTAACTTAAGTCTACGCACAAAAATCAAACTTGACAAGCATATGGCATGGGATCCCCAAATTTCCAACAAATACCACCGTACTAAAAGCTGAATACATGTTTTTTTAAACGTATTCTGAATATTCATGAAGAAATCCGGAAATGTGATCTACACTTGTTAACCATATAAAACCAAATGACAACTTACGGTTTTGACCATGAGGCCTTTCTCTTGTTTAGATACCTCGTTGCTCATGCAATAGGATATAATTGAGTAAAATATTTATTTTGGCAATTTCTTTATATTTTTAAGGGTACTTCTTTTGTTATTATCCATTTTATGGAACTTTTCCGTAGCTTCAATTTCGAATCTATTAAGTACTTTCTTTCCGGGTGAACGTCTGCTCCATTCCGTTTTTTCCAGTTTGTTACATCTTCATATTGGAATTTACCTCTTGAGTTATACGCTGATTTCTAGCTTCATAATCTAATCTTGTTCTAATTAGAAATGCTTTTAAGTAAGTACTCTAGTTAATATTTGTAAACAAATGATGACGTATATGCGTAGCAAAGTAAGTGAATGTTTGAATATGGAAGTCACTCGTATACACGTTGTGTAAAACATTAAATTACAGTGTAATTAAAACAAATCGAACCGCTATTGCGATTAATATTTAACTACCAGTGCCAGATTTGTTAATGAATGGGTTAACAAGATGGTTTGACTGGTGTATCTGGTTCATCATATTCATCTTAATTAAATCAACAAATCCAAAAGTTTCAGCTAGTAGAACTTCTGCTTCAGTAATCGAGATGGGAGTTTTTCTACTGTCAATAAGAGTTAAACTTTGTGACTTCCTAATGAGATTGTTTATTTTTTTAAAAAATAAGTTGTACCATTTGCACGAAAAGGGAGAGCTCTTTCAGAGCGAATTGTGCCCATAATATACACCTACAAACTATTCCGAAATATAAATTTATCGTATGTACTCAGGAAAATTACCATCAGCTGTTAAAATTGAACAAGGCATTTTGCGAATGGTTGGTAATTCGCGTTCTTTAACTTTTATTTTTACATTTCATTATCGTCAGGTCTGTGAATTTCTCAACAGTCTGTAGTTCTGTACATATATACACCACCATTCAATAGTTTAGAAAAAGTTCTTATAAGATCTAGAAATAATAATGCACTATTAATGTTTAAAACAATTTTCTAGACCATTGTAACAATTCATATTTCGCTCTCAAAAAATGACACTGAAATCGGGATTCATCAAAGTACTTAATGTTTGCTTTAATGGTAGCAACACATATTCTGGACGTTCCGTCAAATAAACTTAAATCATGGGCATCTGTCAAATTCCAGAACTTGTGCAAGAAGTCATAATTATATTGTAACTGGTATTTTACACAATAATGTGTAGAATCATTGTCCTCATGGACTGTAAATCCTTTACCTGTTAACAGCTTGTCTGATAGAATGACGTGATACTCCAAAATTGTTCGGAAAACTTCCGTACGTCATTACAGATGCTCCAGCATTCTTGACAATGGGAGCTTCGCAAACTGGAGTCATGCGATGTATCAGAAAATATAAACTTTCTTCCAAAAGGTTCAAACTTTGACTGAGTGCTACACACTACTTTTTCCACTGGTTAGGATTACAACAGTGACGCTTTTTGGCCCAGAGCAGCATTCTAATGTTTTTCTTGCTTACCAGCTGTTTTTATCTTAGAAACTTACCATGGAGATTTGCATATGCAAGTTCTCGTTGCACAGTAACTGCCGATACCGGATTTTATCCGTTCAAATCAAGTTCTGCAGTGTTTTGATGAACTGTTCTGAAACTATGATTTTTTTAGTTTTCCCGAGACGGAACGATCCGTTGTGCTTTCTGTTTCATTGTCTGTACGATTCAGTACACATCTGTGATAGTTATTTCGCTTAATGTGAGGCCTGATGTTTTAAAGCAATAGTCGAACACACCTCTCTTTCCTCTGAAATCACCTTCCTGTAGTTATTTTGACTAACTGTTGTACTCAACACCATTAAATACGTACACTACCATATCACAGTACGTAAATGAAACAGTGGATCTACGTGTTTTTTAAAACAAATTTACAACTTTGCCTGTGAGGCGTGCTAATATACACTGGTGGATTACTTTGGTGTATATTGTGTTAAATCCAATTCCATTTTTTAAGCAATGATATTTGTCTCCAGGGTAAAGTGTGTTAAGTTACGATCTTGTTACAACGAATAACACTGCTCCGAGATGGAATTGTTATTTTTGCCACTCTTGGATTCAACATTGTACATTGCAAACACAGAATTTGTAGGAGTGCATGTAAGGTCGATTTGATCAGGTAAAATTGTTCGCAAGATCCTGCAATGATTGTGGACTGCTGTGTGTCTTCTGGTATGTAATTCCAGGCAAGTATTTCTGTTCAATTTTTTTGGTTTCTGTAGAATAAACTTGTGTTTATTTGTTATAACCAGGATTTGGATTTTAACACTTTTCATGTAATACAACATTCCAAAAGCTACATGTACTTTTACGGTACTGGTAGTGCTTAGCAGTCACTAACATGGATTTGAGATGCCTATTTGGATGGAGAAAAAGATTAAAAGAGAAGTAGGCCTATATCTAAATTTACTTAATATACGACTGTAAGTGTGCATTAGCAAATGCAAATTTGTTGCGTCTAGTTAGCTTACTATAGTGAACATATTGGCTCAAAGTTGTCAAGTTTTAATATGCACATAGTCTAGTAGTGGACGTATACGGGACAGCACTGTGGAGGCGGCGCAGGTTAAAACTCAGTTCCACGAACGGTCTTCCTTCTTGAGATTTGTCGGTCTAAGTCCATAGCTGTTAGCACATCGCAAAAATGTAAATAAACACTAAGCGAGAAGACTTGTTTCTGAATCAGGCTGAATGGTACGGTCCGTATTTCCTTTGCGTCTTTTCATACACTTCATGAACTATTTTGTATTCCTGAAGGGGAATAGATGTTCGCGACTTTAGTAATATACCACTTTCATCATTACCGCGTGTTAATATGATTGACTTGGCCCAATAAAATCCGTGGAATAATGCGTGGTTCCAGTTGTTCTAGTGGACGTTATTCTTATACGGCTTAAAGTCAGTCTTCGAGAATAAACTTTTCATCGATCATCCAATCAGTTTATAAAAAGTTTGGCCCCCGATTTAAGGTCGTCCGTAGATAGTCATGAACCGTTCCATTCAGAAGTTTTACTAGATAGAGAAAACTACTATAAATAATAAACGCCACTTTCGTAGTATTCGTGTTGTTGCAGGCATTAACACGGGCAGGTGAAAGTACAATGTATGTTTTTCAGAGGAACGTTTTTTTTCATGGGTTCAGTTCTTTTGTGTCGTTTAACTGTATTACTGCCCCCGATTTCTCAGTTGGTAGAACGTTGGCTTAACATTCGGGAGGTCCTCACCGGTTCTAACCCAGAGCCCGGGCATCCTGAGTATTTCTCCTGTCATCGGGCTAGTGACGGGATGCTACCTTCTGTCTAGTCTTGGCTGACTTCCTTCTCGTATCCTATCGTGGCATTCATCTAATGTGGGTACAGGAAAAAACTATCGATGCCTTTGTTACGAACCTTGTTCCCCATGATTACGAGGCGAATACATTACCGCTAAGTTACCTGGTTTGGTGTCTGCTTTGTCATGTGTTCAATTTCTCTCAAATACAGAAGGTCGATCCGCGTACATGTATCCAATTTTGAATCGCTCACATAATTGACCGAACTGACTGGTTAAAAGCGAGGAGCCTGTAGTAGTGAGTCACTATCGCAGGTGAGTGTTGTATCATGGCTCCAAAGGTCAACCAGTTTTGGAAGGGTACATAGTTGCTCTTCTCCACGCCAAGCATTCGCTGTCTAAAATTTAAAAACAGTGCAAAGAACATGGATGCACCTTGAGTTTGACGACTATATTACCAGCGATTCTATCACTCACGAAGGAGACTAGGAAGCGAGCGTCCACTGCAGTGACGCCGCCTGTCTCATAGGTTGTATCGAATGGCCCTCCAGGAAAATCCCCCTCCGCAATGCGTGATGGGCACACGACTCCACGTGGCACAGTCAACTGTGAACCTCCGGAAGGTCTGTGTATTTATCAAACTGTGGCAAAATTCGAGGCATCACTTACACTTCATGCGATGCAAAATCTCGTCCAGAGTTCATCCGTCATTGCAAAGCAACTTTCTCCAAGGGATTCATGGCTAGTGCTGGATACTACTATCAAGCCAAGTTAACTACTCGTCAGGTTCCTAAAAACTAAAATCAAGCCTTATTTCAGTAACATACCCTGACCCCAATTTATACAGACGTTGCCTCGTTTGTATCTGTACATATAGATAGATAAGGCTTCATCCCATACGTCTAATTCTACCCGTAACTTTCTGAAACAGATGGCATAAAACACCGCTATTCAGGCTATTCTGTCTCACGACATAACTGTGAAATCACCAGATGCCAGTACTACGAATTTCTGCGGTTTTGGCCTACTGGAAAGGGCACTTTCATTTCGTCGTATCACCACTCTCCGGGGCCTGTGGAAAGCCTGTCAGGAGGAGTGGCAGAGGATTCCACTTCCTGTACTTCGTCGTAGCCTTCTACAATGGAAGTTACGGTGCAGGGCTATTGCCAAGATATATGGTGATCACATTGGGGCAACCGATGGTGGTCCCATGGATTTTCGTAAGGTAGGTGCTAGTTCAAAATTGAGTACATGTATGTGGATCGACCTTCTGTAGATTATGCATGTAAGAATCCGAAATAGTGTAATCTTCATATAGACGATTGTGTAAGCAATGAATTCTTACTGCCTAATATTAGATGAATTTAGGCGATATTTATTAAAGGGAATATTGTTTACCAAGGATGTGTTATTTGCGTAATGAACGTGTTTCTGATTGTATGGGAACTAGTGAAAGCATAAATTTGAAGAAGAAAAAAAAACTGGTGAGAACGTGCTGATTTGATGAAGCGTAATTATTTCATTCTTTAAAAAAATGGAAGTGAAATTCATGGTCCAGTTTAAATCACTAGCACAAAATTGCAAACATATTTTCTTTGTGTTTTTGTGTGCTTTCTGTATGCTACACTCATGAACTACAATGTACCTGTATACTTTATTTTTTTCTTTTCCAAGTCTGATTGTTTTATTCATTTTTAATGTTTGTTTTGTAACCAAGTAAATCAAATAAGTCGATCAGAGAATGATCCTGATGTTAAACTGTGTGCTAACTTTGTGTCTCGTGTTTGTTCTTGTACAAAATGTTGTGTACCACTGTATTTTATTTATCGCAAGTTGTGTATATATATTACAATTGAGAGTGCCAATGTTGCATTGCTGTGCAACGATACAAACACACACATTGCGGTATGATCAAACGGATACCGAAAAGAACTAACTAAAAGAAACAATACTATATGAATAAACTGTTTTTTAAATTGTTACATTAGGTGTAATGTACTTTAATTATATTAACCTCCTTCGAGATCATTTAAGCCATAATCGACTATAATATATGCATCATTAATGTTTCAAAGCTAAGCGTCCATACGTTATAATAAATGTTGTAATGGTCGTGCAAAATACTAATGTGATCAGTAATCATTGCTCAATAGATACCGAAGAAACCGTTTTTGAACTTCAATTATAAAACGTATTTTTCATATGTATGGAATTTTTAGAATGTAGCAGTAAATCGAAGATCAGCTGATAGACGCATGAGCACCGAAAATCAAACAAAAAGGCCGATTTTTATATTTTTACTTTGCTTGCATTTGAATAAGATACACTCGGAAGGGCGTTAAACCGTAGTCTGTCGTACTCATGCGTACATCGCCGTGGATTTTTTTTTTTTTGTCCGCGAAGCTGAAGACGGCGATTCGAACCCCATCTACATTATTATTTCACACAGCTTTGTCATTACGTAAGTACTAATATTACATAAAATTCACAGGAAGTTGAATTAATGGAAATCCGAGAACTATTACCAGTGGTGTAGTAAGAGTGTATATAGTGTAAAATTTGAATTTAATTTTTAAGGCCTTGAGGCAACTTTGATTGGTGGAATGAAGAAAGTGGAGAAACAGGAGAACCCAGAGAAAACCCACGCACACGATGTTTGTCCACCACAAACCCACATGGCATGAGTAGGGATCGAACCGATGAGCCCAAGCGCCAGAGATACTAAAAAGTGAAATGGAAGTTTTCGCAAAGATATTACTGTTGTCTTTGTCTATGATTATTAGTGATGAGATGGAACAGGAAGGTTCCGGATATTCACGAACCAGAACACCATTTTTGTCCGCTCCGGCCCATTTCGAGGCCTGCTTGAAGCTATACGTTTCACTAGATATAAGAGGTAGTTTTGTAAGACTGTGCAGGGTCCAAGCTTAGAAAAAAGTTGACGTAAAGTTGTAAAAGAAATGAAATAACATATGTAGGTATCTAAAATTGAAATAATATATTTGAGAAACCAGTGGTACAGATCAACTTAAAGATTCCAGATAAGAAGTGGGGTAATTTTTCATTTCATTGGAAAGTCCATTGCAAACGGCACAACACTGGAGGAAACAGTTTTGCACTGAAATTTTGATAAACGCAGAATCGTCAATCGCCAATAACTCGAATATTTTTTTATTGTAGGACATTGAAACAAAAAAGAAACATCTAATAATTTTTCATATACAAGTTATTTAGAATTGAACAGTAGTTTCAAGAAAATAAAAATTGGCCCACTTTTTAACTTACGACTTTCAACTTAACGTTCGCCACTGTTTTTCTAAATACTGTATAGAGTTTTGCATATTTATATTTATAATGCATTATTTTATTTCAGTGCTCCACATCCAAACGTCTTAAAGTTATTGGTAGTGGATATTAAAGATGTAGTATTGGTATCAAAATGCGATGAAAAGCACTTTCCTTAGGATGTTCCATTTTTAATGGACTGAATAATTATTCCACATTTTATTTTAAATTTTCAAGTTCTCTCTCCTCTGATGTATTCCCTTAGTTTCTCAACTATCATTATTTGAAAACTACATATCTATGTCTTACAATCATAATCTCCTAAATCCTGATTTTTCTCCTTTTTGTTGTTGCCACTATTTGAGAAAAAAAATAAAGCCCATTTTATTCCCATTTCTTTAATATTTGTCTCAAGATGAAAGTTTGATCAAACGTAGATCTATGCTTTGTAAATACACATTGGTGAACTCTTGAACACTTTATCACTATGCCGGACCTGCTGCCATAGCTTTATAAAATTTATTTTATAGCCATAGTGAAAGAATAGCTTTCTTTCACCAAACACAATGGTTAGATAAATAGTGAACATTTTTGTCGGCAAAAGTTGGTAGTTGCATTAAAAGGTGTGGTGGAAACTTACGTTATTATGACGCTGCCACGTAATAGTAGGTATGAATCACTATGCTAAATTGAGTTGGGAGTTACCGTGAATGTAAAAGTTTGGCCACCACTGCAGATTCAT
>JAGDQP010005144.1:0-16605 GCA_022664845.1 Lepisma saccharinum
CTGGTCTTTCCGAAGTTTACTGTAAGTCGGTTGCCGGGCTTCGAACTAACTGACCACCAAGAGCTGTAGAGGTGCAGCTCCACCACCATCACCACCGTCGAAGCTTGCCTGCAGTTCCAAGTCGCCGTCATGGAAGCCATGGTGACTTCTGGCCGAAACTTTACCTTTCCTAAATTCCAAACTTCACAACATTTCTCTAAAATTATACACTCATAAGGCAAAACTCCTGACCTATAACACCTTGAACTGCTACATTCTTTCATTCAAAGATAGAAACTGTTTCTAAAGCCTAAACGTCTTACTCTCAGCTAACAAACTCTAAATTTATAAAATCTATATAAGCAAATAAAGAATGTTCTTCAATCTAAGAAAAGGAACTTCTGATTTCAGACCAGAACTAATTGATGGGGTAGCTATCAAGCTTTCGACCGTCACAAGTTCCCACGTACCTCTTCAATAACTCTCAAACGACTTTTAAAATTATCTTATTCCAAGAAAACAGTCAAATTTCTTGGAATCTCTATTTTGTTTTGACGCTCTCTTCCAGAAAAAGGAGAAAGAAAAACGCCTCCGCTCGACCACGCGTCAAAACTGGTGGCAGCATGTGGGATATCTTCTTATTAAATACACTGCAGCAAAAGCCAAATTGGTTGCAGCGCTTTACTGCAATGACACCATGCTGGAATATTCTTAAAGAAACTCTACTCCAACAACAAACCTGGTAGCAAAATTCTATCTAATCTTCTACCAAACGAAAACTGGTGTCAACATTCTGACAACGGCAACCATTTTGAATTTTCCCCAAAATTCTCCATCTTGAATCCTAAGCCAAAACGGATTCAATATTTCTCTTGTCCAAATTATTGCTGCCTCTTTGTGACAACAACAAACAATTAGTTCAAGTTTGTGAGCTTAGAAACCATAAGTTTCTATCATCGCTTCAGGGAGTATAGTTACATCAGAAACTCCCAAAAATACAGAAAACTTCGTAATAAGTGTTGTCAACCGGCACCTAAGAGAACCGCTAAGTTATCAGTAAATGCAGCAGTAGAAATACGATCCTTAAATCGTATTGACTTTGTCACATCGTGGGAATTGCGACTCATGTCACCGGCATCTGCCGCATCGAAGCAGCATTTCCCGTACTAGACAGGAGGACGGTGACAGGAAGGAAACCACATCTGCACCACATCTCGTGTCTTCCCATCTCCGAGGGACGACCTCCCAGGACATCGCTACAGTGGGCTTGGCCATCCGCTGCTCCGTCAATAAATTCTTCTCATCGTTGGATCTTCGAGAGCTACATCAAGAGGCCTCAATTTGACGTACTCCAAAGAACCAACTGTGGGTGAGTGATCTTCAGAGAAAACAAACACTATACAGACAATTACACATTATTATTGGTTTCACTCTCCTATGACAAAGCTTTTTTCTGGTTACAGTACTGGTGTAAAAGTGAGTCTCAGATAGGAAAACGGAATTGTCATCTTCCACATTCCGGTGTGGCCTTTCCGAAGGAACTCATTATATATTCAGAGTTGCCAATAGGATGACGATTCACGCCCTTGATTTCACTGGAAAAATTCTCGATGTAATTCTACGCCGCTAGGCGAAGCCCCCGGGTATATTCCTTTGGAATAGTACAGAATTAAATCACTGCTATTTACTGCTTAAATTTAATAGTGCTTTGAGTTAAGTATCTTAACTATTTTCACGTACAATTAAATTGTCTCCAAATTCACCATACCGACTTCTGAAGGCTCTAATACCCCATTATCCGACAGTTAACAATTAATATTGTTTTAGTAAATAAAACTGTTAAATAAATATTTAAAAAAAAACTTTTTCGGGGATAAATAAATAATTGAGTAAATAAAGTAGCGAAAGAAATATTAAATGCGAACTAGCCTTCCTAATTGGTCGTTTCCACTGACCGCACTAAAGTATAAAGTAAAGAAAGTAATAAAATTGTGAAGTCGTAAATCATAAATACTTGGTGAATCTTCACACGCGGGCTTATATTAAAATCATATTATTTAGCTACTCGCAGATCTACTGATTATTTTTGCTTGCCTTTGTTCACAGCGCGACAAGGCAAAACGAAGGAATTAGCTCACGGGCAAGCCGCATATATACTACTACTAATAATAATAACCGACTTTTAGGTCGTAGTAATTCGTGTGCACACATTAAAACTAAACAACAAGAGCTATTAGTTTTTGCGACCTCCTTGCCAAAACCCTCTCCATCCAAGGTTTTATACAAGAAAAGAAAAATCAAACAAATTTAGTCGCATGCGGCAAAACAAACAAACAAAAAAAAAAGACTACACCATTTGGTGATTTTTGTCTAAGATGCCTTAGAGAGATCCATCTTCTCCTCTAAAAATATGTCATTAGTTACATAATACGAGTAATTCCATAACCGATCTGCTAATAATAATAAAAACAGTAGCTATTTTCGAAAAGTAAGGCTGAGAACATTATTTTAGAGGTATATAAGTCGATCGCACATTAATAATTTTTAGAGACCTGATTTTAGAGTTAAAAGCTCTTAGCGCTGTCAAGTCGTATACGCACTGATCCTAAAGAACAGTTTCTTTTTTCTTTCTTTGTCTCTACCTCACTGGCCAACATCACTAATAGGTTGCCTGTGCCCCGCATGACGCACAGATTACGGTGATGATGATTGTTATAATTTAATTCTAGGGACCTAGCATTAATGCCAATTCGTAGGGCATAGCGCGCCCCCTACCATTATAAAATCCGGAATTATTCATGCCATGCCACTAGTCCCCGTGGCCATTGCACTAGTGCCATTAATTGTTTGAATTAGGCCAGCCGTTCCGCCTTCATGCATATATACATACTGTATATTATTGTGCTTATAAAGCGCCGCCCCACGTGACACCCATTTAATAGGATCTTGTGTGCAACCAACATGTATCCCGCGTAAATAAAAAGGTTGCTAAACAGCAGATGAAAAATATTTGTTCAAGTTGCAAGTTAGTTTTAAGTCCATCCTAGGTCGGACACAAACAGCCCTTTATAAGTAATATAAAAAGTATCAAGATAAATTCTGAATCTTCCTTTAAATGTACTAAATATTAGCGGCTTTGTAGCAAGTGTAATAAACGTAAAAGTTGCCTATCAGTAAAGAGGGACAAAAATTCAAAAGTTGCCAATAAAATGTAAAACAAACTCATTCAAAGGCGGTTAAAGCCCCCAGCATCCTTCAAGGGTAAATCAAAATGTTCTTAAAAAGTTGTATGACAACAACACTGGTGTGGCAAATTATCTAAATAAGAGGCTATTCTTTTAAATATCATTACTGTAACACGCCTTTAGTAATTACTACTGTCTCAGAGTTTGATATACCTTTAGTACACACATTAATTACACTGCAATTTATTTGTATCAATAAGGAACCAGATATTTTAAGCATCCATTTAATATCTTTGATATCTCGTAAATTTTGTCTTGAGATCCATCAAACAATGTTTAAAAGGTAAAAATCAATGTATCAACTACGTAGAAAGAAAATTAAAGTACCAAAAAGGGTATATGCAGATTATTAACATAACGTCAGCCATCTTAGTTACATTATTGTGCAGACAATACTATAAAAGTTCGTAACTTGCGCTCATATAAAATTGTGTTAAAACTAGTAAGGAACATTCCATCCTTGGTTTTAGCAAAAATCTTAATTTTAAACCTAGTAAATAAGGAGTTCTTGTTTTATTCTACAAAAGAAAAAGTCACTCATTTCACTTCCGTAAGAAATATCAGGATTGTTATTAATAAATTGGTGACATAAACAGTAATAAAACCATAGCTGCCTAAAGGCCATACATAAATGCAATTCAATAAACAAAATAAAACTTTTCCTTCTGAACTATAGTCCAAGTTCTCAGAAACTTCCGTCTTTACTACAAATAACTGCGACGCGTTTGGTTCTATCTGTTGCTATCTACTCCAGTAGTAAATGCTTATTTCTTGAGCCAATTTGAAATATTCCTAAATCCTAATCGAAATTTAGCACATTTGTAGGTTTCCCGCTACATATGTAACCAGAGATGTATTTAAGGGATAGGTCCTCCCCTCCTCCGAAATTTAAAGTTTAATGCAGAATTAGTATAATTTTATTAGTTAGCTTCTTTGTCACATTGTTTTATTACGTTCCGTATAACTTCCCTGGCTTCACTATGAGTAGTTTGCCATTTTTTGCACATTGAAGGCATTATCGAAGAGATAACTAAGCCGCACGGAGTAAAGATGCACTAGAAAAAATCAAAACAGCACCGGACCAACACTCACGCTACATTGACTGAATCTCTGACATGACACCGAGGTGACAATTTTCATACGTCTGGCAATCCTGAAATTTCGGCTTGGGTCGGGAAAAGAGAGGAACATTTTTGAGTACTGCAGTCGTCTGAAAGGAAAAGGAAACACACTCCTTATACCCCATTTCGTCACCCCGCGTACGCAAACAAGTCAGAAGCCGAGTGTACCTTCGTAGTCCTACTATTCCCTGCATTTAAAGTTCTCAACAGACACAACGAGACGGTTTCCCAACATCAACTGCTGAAGCCTAAAATCAGAATACATTTCAGAAAATTAGTAAAAACTAACTTATATTTAAAGTCATATCCCTCTTAGAAACAAAAATCTTTCGACGCTGAAACTACCGTTCGAAAGAGCGACTTTTTCTACATCATTTTTAGCGTTCTGAATGCACTAAAATGAGAACCACTGGGAGAAACAATTAGAGTCCTCGGTAAATACCACATTAAGTATTCGGGGCAACAGTCGGCAGAACACATGAGTATCAATTCAGGTACTCACGGCAGTCAACCTATTAAATTTTTTATTCCTAGGAGCATCTACAGGCTTGAAACATGACGTACCTCAACGACCATAGCTTCCGCGGAAAAAGATATGGAAGGTAGCCTTTACTAGGAACAATTCTTTGACTTCTTTAATGGGTCAACTTAAGCGAGTATAAAAACCTTGCACACTTTACTATTCTCTGTGTGCTGGTTTCTATAAAATGCATTAAATTTAGTTGTGTTAGGTACCCTATGATTCGTTCCAATTAGCTATAGCTGTCCGGGGAGGTTAATCTAAATCTCATCCCAGTAATAAATTAGGGATTTATCAGATAAACCAACAATCCATTCATTGATCTAAAAAACATAATATATTTCAGTTTCAATGCAGTAAGTTAAAACTTCAATGGTTCAGTCACTTACAATAACAAGTGAAAGTTGAATTTATAAGAAATATCAGCTAATTAATCCAGAATTGTTTCACTGTACGCCTAATAGTTATACAAACAACATGACAGTATAAATATACGCGAAAGCATGGAAAGCCAGGATATTTCTCCATTTGGGGGAAGAAACAATGAGTTCTTCAGCATCACTTGGAGAACCACGAGATAGATAGGCGAAAATTCCATTCACGTTAAGTTCTAAGAGATAGGAACTAATACAAAGAAAAGAAAAATAATAATATGGACATCATGCAGGAATAGTAATTATACAGTGCTACAAAACTTATCTTGTTCAAACACACACACAGAGAGAGAGGGGGGGAGTAAGCGAGAGAGATAAAGCATGGAAGAAGACGGGGAAAGAGAGAAAAAGAGGAGAAAAGAAGGAAAGAGGGAAAGAAAAATAGCGGGACATGCAAATAAATGAAATTTTAACGCTTAATGATAAACAGTTTGCGTCTTTCCCCCTGCCCCTCTGTCTTTCTGTTGTGTTTCTCCCTTATAGGATAAATCTGTTTCAGTAGCAATCGCATACATAATTTACAGCGCTTAATTCCTCGAAGAAAACAATTTGGAATGCAGGCGGTGAATCGAACCAAGAACCTTGCTAATGAGAGTCTCACACGCTAACCACTTAGCTACACAAATCATAACAAATGTGTTGTTAAATCAGCCATTAAACTCGCTACTAGCAGCGGTTGCATTTGAAGTTTAAATTTTATTTACGGCCTTTAGGCATCTAGGGCTTAAGCCTCCTTGTTCCATGGAAGACATTTGAACTATTGATTGAGATCAAGCATGAATTAATCCACAATCTTGAGAATTTACTGTTGCACCAATATATATATCTCGGATTTATCCAGGATAAAGAAAGTGATTTCGTAAATCTACAAAACGAGTCCTAGTTCTTTAAGGAGCCGGTCGCAAAAGTAATCCACGCGCGAACGACATCTCGTAGCATTGTTACGTAATGCACGTGCAGAGTAAATACAACTTGGAAATCCTCATTTACAAGATACGACTGTGGGTAATTCATCAATCCGTCGGTTTGTTGATTGAAAGAACCCGGGTTCAAATCTCGGCAGGAGAAAGTGATTGTTTGCTTTCAAAATACATTTCTATATGTTCATATTTATTATTAATAATTGCTTTCTTGCATCTTTCGTAGATTATCTTTGATGAGTGACTATGGGTTAGTGGAGGTTAGGTAAGGTCAGGTTTGTACAAACAGATACAAATGTATTTTGAAAGAAAGAAATGAAAGTGTAAAGATACATAACCGAACCTGACTTTACCTAACCTACCCGAACCCATGGTTACTAATCTAAGATAATCTACGAAAGATGCAAGAAAGCAATTATTTATAACAAATATGAACATATAGAAATGCATTTTGAAAGAAAAAACTTAATTGCACCGCCGAGATTTGAACTCGGGTTCTTTCACTCAACAAGCCGACGGATTGATCAATTACCCACGGTCGGAGCTTGCAAATGGGGATTTCGAAGTTGTATTTACACTACACGTGTATTACGTTATAATACTACGAGATGTCATTCGCGTGTGATTTACTGGTGCGACCGGCTCCTTCAAGAACTAGGACTCGTTTTGTAGATTTACGAAATCACTCTCTTAATCCTGGATTAATCCGAGATATATGTTGGTGCAACAGTAAGTTCTCAAGATTGTGGATTAATTCATGCTTGATCTCTATCTAGAGATCAAATGTCTTTCATGGAACCAGGGGGCCTAAGCCATAGATGCCTAAAGGTCTTAAATAAAATTCAAACTTCAAAGGAACTGGGGTAGCGCGCTGATAGTAGCGAGTTTAATGGCTGATTTAACAACACATTTGTTATGGTTTGTGTAGCTAAGTGGTCAGAGTGTGAGACTTTCATTATCAAGCTTCTTGGTTCGATTCCCCGCCTGGATTTCAAATTGTTTTCTTCGGGGAATTTAGCGCTATAAATTATGTATGCGATTGCTACCGAAACAGATTCATCCCGTAAAAGGAGAAACACACATGGCAGAGAGAGGGGTAGGGGGAAAGGACGCAGACTGTGTATCCTTAAGCGTTAAAATTTCATTTATTTCTATGTCTTCCGCTATTTCTCTTTCCTTCTCTTGTCCTCTTTTTCACTCTTTCCCCGTCTTCTTCCATGCTTTCTCTCTCTCTCTCTCTCTCTCTCTCTCTCTCTCTCTCTCTCTCTCTGTGTGTGTGTGTGTTTGAACAAGACAAGTTTTGTTACACTGCATAATGACGATTCTTGCATGATGTCCATATTACTATTTTCCTTTTCTTTGCATTAATTCCTATCTCTTGGAACTTAACGTAATGGAATTTTCGCCTATCTATCTCGTGGATCTCTAAGTGATACTGAACGACTGATTGCTTCTTCATTCAAATGGAGGAATATCCTGGCATGCCATGTTTCCGCACATATTTGTACTGTCATATTTGTACTGTACCATCGCGCATAGTTGTCTAACTATTAGGCGTACAGTGAAACAATTCTCCTGGAGGAATGAGCTGGTATTTCTTATAACTCCAACATCCACTTATTATTGTAAGTGACTGTACAATAATGCTCTACAATATGTACTGCTCATGTTTACATTATTGTGTAATACTATTTATTTTAAACATCTCATAATTCCATTAAATCTATAACTTACGATTGAAGCTTTTACTATATAATAGGAGAACATTATCTCTTATGATTATTTCATAACTGAACTTCGGAAATACGTCTTTGATATCCAACACTGATGTCGTATTTCTGCCTACTCAACATCGTATTTTCATGAACACCATTTTTAGCTAACAAAGAACGAAGAAGAACTAATCTTGATCCTATTGTCAATGTTCAAGATTTTGGTTTAAATCATTAATCTCAAACCATTTGGTTCATTATCTCATTTGCTATCTTACATTTGTAACAGTGAGGATTGTCGGAGTGAGCAGGATTGGAAACTGTGATCCTCATCATTGCTTATGCATTGTCTAAACTATTTTTAAGACACCATGTGGAGTTATAAGCGTAAATGATTTTCATGTCTTATATACAGGGTCCCTAAACTAGTACTACGGCAAACTGGAAAGTGACTACACGCACACTGAATAAATAACAATAAGTTTCTTAGTTTCTAACTACAAATACCTAAATGTTGATTGGTTTGGTCACAAATGAAGATGTAATATCTCGATTGATTATTACTCAAGACGTGCCAATTCAGAAAATCAAAAACAAATCATAATAAATGTTCTTGGTTGGTTACCACACTTCGAATGTTAAAAGACCAAACTTTATAACTGAAGAATGAGAGGGGATTTCTAAGCTTCTCTACTGTTCTAAGGTTTTAATTTCTTGAAAGTGAAGTCTATTTATGCTGCACTCCCTGAATTCAAACTTTACTCAAATACAATCCTTCGTTACAATTTTGATTGTGATTTGCTAACTTGACATATTCTACGTCCTCATTTCTCGATATATATAACTTGTTACTATGCTTCGTTACATTTGGGTGCCTCCAGCTCCTGAAAAACTACATATTTTCCAATATATTTTTTTCCAACCGATCTTTTTTTTATTATTTTCGTGTACGTAATCACCTTCCGAAGTGTGTGGCAATATTTTAGGGACAGGATATTGAAAATTGTATTTTGTGTAGATCATACCGGTTAGTGTTACGAATAGTGCGGACAAAAAGAATATTGCGAAATGTACGGACAGTCGTCCACTTGAGGAGGGTATATCGTGACATCATATTTTACATCGTACATCGTGAACATAAGGGTTTTGGAGGTTTCCCATTCGGGAGGAATGAAACCGGTACGAAGGATGAATGTATATATTGCAGTGAGGATGATTCTTTAAGATGACGATAGGTGATTTTGTCATTTCTAGATGCTGAGTGGTGTTTCTTTGTGATGGCATAGGTTATTTCTTCTGGTGTGATGGGAAGTCTTAAGGGATGGTCGGGAAGGATGGGGTGTGTGTTTGGTTGTAGATGATTTGATGATATGATGATACGATCGGCAGGATGATGTCAAAATGGATTGAAGGGGATATTGGTAGTGAACATTTCTTCTAAATGTTCTGCGAATGCATCAGCTTTTTCTTTGTCGATATGAAGTGCGTAGTCTTGGTAATTCGGTTTTGAGTATTGTGCTGTTAGTATGCTAAAACGTTTCCAGAATTTTCTAGGGTGTGAATTTTCTGCTAGAGAGTTGCATGTTTTGATCCACTGTCTTTATTTATAAGCCTTCAAGTAGCTGTGTACTGTTCGTTGTAGTTGTCGATCAAGTCTAAGTGATTCGGGGTTATTGGTACGTTGGTAGTCTCTTGACTGATGAGAGGTAGATATTGTGGAGGTAATCCGGGTCGATGAGCTTGTATTGTGTTAACAGGTCGTCTGAAGACTGTTGTATTGCTGTTGTTATTTTGTCAATGTTATAATATAATTCTGCTTCTGTTCTGGGTGGATCGAGAGATTCTATTTGTGAACGAATGCTTTGCCTGTATTTGTCCCAATCTGCACGGTCAAAGCGTAAGACAGTTTTTGGTGGCGTATTGGTTTGTTGGTCAATGTGATGTTGTGATACTAGTGTCAGATCTAGCACTTGTATTTGACATCGATGACTGATATTTGTGGATGTTATGACTATGTTCAGAGTTGTATTTGAACATGGGCGTGTGTGTTTCGGGAGCTTGTGGAGCGTACCGGTTGTTAGCACGGAAATGTAGTCCTCAAAGTCTGATTTTTCTTTGTTGGTGCGACTAGGGATGATTACGTAATGACAGTAACTATTTGAGATGTAGGTGAAGAAACCAAGGGGTATTGGATGTCCGGGTCTAATTTATATTGTAGCGATAGTAAGGTAGATTAGTTTGTAGTAAAACATAAGAACAAAATACTCTAGGAAATTTGTCGAAATAATTTTACACGCATCGATATTTTTAGCCGGATCCGCCTAAAGATCTCTGCGTTCATTTCTAATCCTTCCTAACCTCGACTTGCGAATATCTTAGAGAAGAAATGGGAATACAATGGGACAGTTCACCAATTATTCATTGATTTGAAGAACGCATATGATTCTATTCAAAGGGAGAAGTTATACAGTATCCTGGTACGATTTGGAATTCCGAAGAAACTTATTCACCTAGTGAGGATGTGTTTCAGCGACCCCATGAGCAGAGTACGGATAGGCAACAAATAATATGTCAGATAGTTTTGAGATTCACAGCGGATTGAAACAAGGTGAGATTTGTCACCACTACTGTTTAACTTTGCGTTAGAATATGTAATTCTAAAAATAAAAGAGGACAAAAAAAGGGACTAACATTGAATGACTTGATTCAACTATTCGTATAAGCGGATGATTTAGATTTAATATGGAACGATATAGATACGCTGCAAAATGAAACCGATGTCTTAGTAGAAGCGTGCGATGAGATAAGTCTGTAGGTAACATAAAGAAAACAAAATACATGATATCAAGTCGAAACACTGAGAATGAAGGAAATAGATATAACAATTAAAAATAAGAACATAGAGAAAATAAACAAATTTAAACACTTGGGAACATATGCAACAAGCAAAAACGAGGTATAAATGAAAAGTCGCTTAATATTAAGCAACCTATGTTTCTATTCAGTTCATTAACTCCTAACCTCGCGATTAATATCAAGAAAGATGAAATTGACTATACAGAACGGTTATTCTGCCGGTAATAATTTACGATTGCGAAAGTTGGAGTACGATTCTGGTAGTTAATTATAAATTACGAGTGATTAAAAATAAGGTCTTGAGAAAGATATACGGGTCGAAACGGGACAAGATGCTTGGAGAATGCATAATGAACTTCAAGAATTGTACAACTTACCCGATGTTGTAAATATAATTAAATCGCGAGGACTAAGATGGGCAGGCCATGTAGCTCGAATGGGGTGTGAAAACGAAAGTTATATTCCATCGTGCTTGGAAGGCCGGATGGAAAGAGACTGTTGGGATGATTGAAAACGTCCTTGGGAATATAATAAATATTAGAAGGGATCTTTTAGAAGTAGGTGTTTATGATGAAAACTGACTTGATCTTGGCAAGGATAGAATCCTATGGCGAATATTTTTTAATTCAGCAATGAACTTGCGAGTTCCGTAAGTGCAGGGTGAGTCAAAAGTCTTTGGACATCCTTTTATTTTGAAACCTGACAGAAAAATGTTGAAATCTGTTAATGGGAAATGGTAGTATGGTGGAGACATAACTAGTAGGGTACGTGATGACCATGTCCACCATCTTGAATGAAAGTTCGAAACTTCAAATGGGAAGGGGGATCATGACGGGACATAGAAGATATGTAATGAGGAAGTGCTGAAGAGAGTACGTGAGGTAGAAACAATAACTGAGACATTAAGGAAGAGGATGAGAAGCTGCTTAGCACATAATTTACACAGGGAGTGGATGCATACTGAGAACTGGAATTGAAGGTATGGTTGAAGGAAAGAAAGGAGAGGGAGAAAGCGGATGCAACTTTTTGATAGTATTAATGAAGATAAATCGTACACTAAAAGCAGTGGCGTAGATAAGAGAGGGGATATGGGAGATATATTCCTCCTTTGGCTCCATGTATATGAACTTGGAAAGAGTATTTCCACAAGAAAAAGAACTAAGCTACTTTTGGAAGCATATAATTGTTAGTTAAATATAAAATTAATTATAAAGACAGTAAGAGCACTATGGCTTACGGCCGTCCGGATATAATTGTTAGTTTATTCTAAATAAGTAAAGGATCGTATTGTACATTCTACGTTGTAGTTTCACAATTAGGTGAATATGGTTAAAAACCATTAGGACAACCAGTAAAATAAACATTCAGAAACAGGAAAAAACAAACTAAATGTTTAACAACTTATTTCTTTGACAATCGATAGCCGGTGAAAAAGACGATTTCAAGCCAGCAATGAAAATATCTAGTAATTTCTGTTACTGATAGTTTCAACGAGGGTACAACGGAGAAAATTTTAAATATAAAACATTTCGCACCTATGGTTGAAGCAGTGTACTTACGAGGGAACATTCCCAACTGATCAGTCGATATGAACATGAAATATTTTTATTGTCTTTATTCAAACGTACATATAAAGGAATTAACATTAAAAGACCCACGATCTGCAATATTTTTATGCAATATTTATTTGAAATTCTGAAATTGGTCATATTTTCAGGCAGTAAAAAGTCGCAGTACAGCCTTGTAGTTTACAAAGGGTCAAGGAAATGAAGCATCGTAGTACACAAATGTGGATTGATGGGATAGTGCTACATTTTGGTGTATATCTTGAACGTGGCCGCCATCTTGAAATCCGCCATATTGGATGGAGATAAAAAATAAATGGGAAGTGGGTCGTGTGACATATCAAACAATACGAGAATGTTCCCAGAAAGTCATTACAGGTGTCGGATTTGAGCTACCTCTTACGATGGTGGAGTTATCTTCCCTGAAAGTTTGACGCTGTATACTTAAGTCCTGTAATATTAAAGAATTTAACCAACGTTTGCAAATTCAGGAATTTTTACTATTTCTAATTTCAAAATTTGCACCGCAATAATTATTGTTATGTAGCCATTTTCCATCATTCTGCATTTGTGTATTACTGTACTTTATTTCCTTGTCGATTTGTTAGAAACAAAGTTGTATTCATATATCAAGCGGGAAACTTTCAGGGAAGATAACTCCATCACCGTAAGAGGTGGCTCAAATCCGACACTTGTAATGACTTTCTGGGAACATTCTCGTATTGTTTGATATGTCACACGACCCACTTCCCATTTATTTTCTTACCTCCATCCAATATGGTGGATTTCAAAATGGCGGCCACGTTCAAGATATACACCAAAATGTAGCACTATCCCATCAATCCACATTTGTGTACTACGATGCTTCATTTCGTTGACCCTTTGTAAACTACAAGGCTGTACTGCGACATTTTACTCACTACAAATATGACCAATTTCATAATTTCAAATAAATATTGTATAAAAATATGGCAGATCGTGGGTCTTTTAATGTTAATTCCGGTATATGTAAGTTCGAATAAAGACAATAAAAAATATTTCATGTTCATATCGACTGATCAGTTGGGAATGTTCTCTCGTTAGAGAAGGAATAACTTTAACAGACATTAGATATGAAGGAAACATGGTTACATTAAATATGAATGAAAAATGATAATTTCACAAAACTGGGAAAGTTTCGTTCTACTCTAACATAGAGAGCAATGTAGAATCTAACGTAATCTTTCAGGTCACTAAGAGAATAGATAAACTTTTGGTAAACTTTATTTTGTATGGGAAAGGTTAATAACTTTTGACTTCAGCATGTCACGATTATGTGAGTGCAATACTTGTTAAAATCGACACGAACCCGGGACATTAAAAACGCTGATCTGATGACTCAGACCACACGAATACCTCGATCGACTATAGAGATGGAAAAGTCTAACCATCAAAATCAAATTATTGAAAAATGTGATCAAGTTTCAATTAAGGAATTTGTTCCCTGACTATGGAGATGTTTTTCTGCATTAGAAACTTTTATTATTATGAAAACCTTATTATCTCCACAGTATGGGAAAACTTTCCTTTGTTGGTAGCTATGTCAATGATGGATATGTAAGAATAAAAAAAAACGAAAAGAAAAGTTTGTTCATGTGACTCGATAACAACTTGGCAAATCCTGCCTAACATTGTGTTGGAAGGAGAGTTGTGAAGAAAGGTCGGAATTTAACGAAAACATTATCAAATCTGATAAATTTAGGTGTTAATTATGACTTTATGAGTTCTTATTTTGATAAGAATATGATGGAATAGCAGTTTGCTGGGAAATTTTAAAAATATTCAAGATATAATGTGATAGTACCATGCTGCAATTTAAGTGTATTGTGCAACTCAATGTCCCAGATAACACTGTTTCTTGATCAAAGTTGAAATTCCCTTGATTTTGCCTTGTTAGGCTTGACGTGATACGACAAGTATATTTCAAGCTTGATTAAATCTTTTGGCTTGACACGAAAAGCTTGTTTTTAGATTGCTGGCTTGACGTTTCAAGGCCAAAACAAACTTGATTCAGATTATTGTGCTGTGTGGAGTGGAATTACTTAAGACAATTAATATTCGACTGGTATTGAACTATTCAGGAACAATCGGAACACTATAATTCATGATTTTAAAGGATTAGCATATGCCTAATTTGTGTTCGAAGAAATTGTCCAATTTCTTTATCCAACAATATCACAAGCTCAGGTTGAAGTATTTTTAATTTCTTCCCTATTTTTTTATTTGCTTGAATTACTACTTCCCTACGATGAACCGTTGCACAGATTCTCACAAAAGGAATACCTTTACTTAGTAGAAGCTCTGAATAATTCCGAAGATGCTGTTATAACCAAAGAAAATTGTCAGAAGGAAGACAACAAGTTGCAGTAAATTAGGGTACGGAAGAATCTATGAAAATATCTATACAAATAAAAAAAATGAGATCCAATTACTGCATAAGACAAGCTCTTTCACGCATATAACCAGATTTTTTTTTCTTATGGTATTCTGGGATTTAAGGGAGGTCATGAAATTGGACAGCAAAAGTGTAATTAGGTCTATAATTATTCAAATTTTACAAATAAATCTGAATTTGAGAGAGGTCCAAATCCTCTGAACTCTCCGCCTGGGTACGTTACTGATCTAAGGTATGAAAAATTAGTAAAGGCCGTCAAGATTCAAGAATATCCAATAGGTACAAAATTCAGCTAACAAAAATGATAGTATATAATAGTGTTGTCTAAGACTTCATGAATCTTTTTTAAAATGAAAACAATGAACACGAGAAAATAGACAGCCAAAGTTAGTAAAATTTTAATTTTCCTTTGTACATAAAAATACTCCACACTAATTGAGACCGAAAACGAAACTAATAAAAGCGAAATGTTTTATTCAACTACAATGGAAGCATATCAGATTTTCAAACATTTTAAAAGTGTTTCAGATTATGTACAACCCGCACTCACATCTATGTCAGAGATGATATTTTATACTCTGAAGCGAATAAATACTATATATATATATTAGAAAAATGAAAACTTTTGGCAGTCCTAGAAGAAAAATCTGTCATCAAAGTGAGCGGAATATTGGTCGAGAAACTCTTCATTTTTGACAAAATCCAACCTGAAATTTGAAATGGGGCTAAATTTATATTAGAATTATAAGTGAACTAAGCAAACTAGAGGGCTATAATCTATTCATGTATCTAATATTTTCCCCGCGTAATTATGCTGGTCTAAAATTACAGAAAGAAGCCCCGAAAGATATTGGAAACGTTGTTGTGTTATGTTGCATAACTGTCAAGGATATTATTTTCTTAATATGCAGAAGGTTAACATGTCTTGAAGAACCTACCGCTTTCAGCAGAATACTACTAGTGATCAGTAGAGAGCGGATTTTAAGGTGCAGCATCTTTTCTAAAAATGTAGCTTATAAACAACCAAAGTTCAAAATATGTATTTCCGCGTACATATAAACGCACTTTGTTGCACCTTTTTCGTGAATGTTGCACCTTTCTTGCTAGATTGATAAAATTTCCCCCCCTTTCACTTCTTTTAACCTTTAACCTTAGCACCTTTATTGTTCCTTTTTTCTCTCTTTTTTTAAAACAATTTGTACAGAACAATATGTTTTATTTTCAATCTGGTTTACACATAATTATTCCATAAATTTAGACTCAATCTTAGGCGATTTAATGGCAACAATAACGGCACAAACAGTCAATAAATAATGTTCTGCATGTACGACAAAGAGCGGCGATTTCCTTTCGTCTTTCAAAACTCCGCGATAGAAGAAAAAAAAGGTTGTTTTCCCTAGCAACATTGTTGAGCATGCCGTCGAGGTTTCGTGTAGAAAGAAGGTTCAGAAAAAGAAATCGAGCTTTTCATTCGGGGGTCGCGGAACAAGCGCGAAACGGAATAAGAGCGAAACTTTCGCTTTAGTTCCTTTCGCGCTTGTTCCTATCGCTCTAATTTCGTTTCGCGCTTATTCCTGTCGCTCTAGTTCCGTTTCGCGCTTGTTCCTGTCGCTCTAATTCCGTTTCGCGCTTGTTCCTGTCGCTCTAGTTCCGATTCGCGTTTGTTCCTGTCGCTCTAATTCCGTTTCGCGCTAGTTCCTGTCGCTCTAGTTCCGTTTCGCGCTTGTTCCAGTCGCTATAGTTCCGTTTCGCTCTAGTTCCTGTCGCTCTAATTCCGTTTCGCTCTAGTTCCTGTCGCTCTAATTCCGTTTCGCGCTTG